>PVHX01004946.1:0-118608 GCA_004024805.1 Geosciurus inauris | reverse complement strand
GGGCGACCTGATCCCCAGCGGCCATTTGTAAGATATCTAAGCTTCTTGAGAGTTTACTAGAGGTAAATAACGGCTCCATGGGGGAATTCAGAGCCCTGTTGCTGTTTTACGGACAGGGAAGCTGGGACTCAATGAGCCCTTGATGCTCTTCTGCAGAACTTGGATTCTAACTTTGGTGGATTTGATCCAAAATGTTCTTTACCATTCTGCCCAAAGTTCCCTGCAGCTTTACCGTGTGGCTTTTCTTCTTGCTGAATCCAAGGTCCCTCGTCACCTGGTCCTTGCCAGCTTTCTAAGATGACTTCCTTTGCTCTGCTACACACCCACTCTCTTCCTGAATAGCATCTGTGACCCTTCCTCTAGGATTTTGCACAAACTAGAGTCAAAGAGACAGGTTCTGTGTCATGCCTTGGCTTGATGTCCAGCTCCGACACGGTGACTGGACCCTGTGTTTCTCTGTTGTCCCTGCCCCCTAACCCTTCCTCCCTCAGCTATGCTGAACATGCATTCAGAGCCCCATAGATTGTCATGTCCAAGTGGGTTCAAGATGTCCTTTCTATTAGTCATTTCTGGCTATTTCTGTAGTTCCACCCTGACCAGAGACTGGGAACACAATATAGGCTCAGTTGGTAAATGCCAAGTGAACAAAGGAAGGTAATTTGTCCATAGTTATGACCTCTGGAAGGATTTTTGCACCTGAAAACAGGTAAGTCTTACTTCTGCTGGCTTTCTGGACCATGAGTTCCATCCATATAGTTGGTCTCATATTTTCAGAACACCTAAGGACTCCCTTGAGATACTTATGTTCATTGGTGAAGTTTATTGATTAATCAATCAACTCATTTAATAGCGAGTTATTGACACCTATCATGTGGCCGTCATCCTTCTTGGGTCTAGTGGATGTGTCCCGCCCCTCATGGGGCTTACGTTCCTGTGGAGTGAAGACCCCTTTAGATGCTCTGTGGATCCATAAATATCTGCTGGCTCATTTATCTGTATATAATGTGTTAATTTAGAAAATATTTGACACTCCATTGTACTCATAACCTTTGAACTACCAGGTTCTTGCTCCATTTTAGAGAAAGTATTTACCCAAGTACTAAATCATTAAAACTCGGCAGGGAGACACTTTTCATGCAGAAATACCAGACCCGCCCATAACATCTGTGATTCATGCTGCTTGCTTCATATGAAGCAGGGATTCCTGTGGACAATTGCAAGATGGTTAGATTTGGCACCAATTGAGGTGCATGTTAGGACTGAAACCTCAACACCACCAGGCCATAGTAGGGGAAAGCCATTAGCATATTCATGAGTCTCTGGTCTTCTATTTATAGGTCTATTGTCAAAGCTAATGATTTTTCAGCTTTCATGAAAGCATCTAATGTATCAAAATTTCCTGCTGTAGAGGAAGAATGTGTGAAATCCACATTCTCATTATTCTTAGATATTCATGTCTTCAGAAATGGTAGGTATTCGCCAAGTCAGCATGAGATGGCCATGAGATTGCCAGGAAACAGTGCCTGGTGCATGGTCCGCTCTTCCTTCTCCCTATTTTGCACAACTGCTGGTGTTGGGTCCTTAACATGAACTATAAAATCAAGATTTTGCTTTTCATGTGTGGCCCGGAAAAACTTCCTTCTGATGTAAAGTCATTACATTTTTAATTTAATTGTCCCCTTAGGCAGCTGACGGGGCATGAAGGCTTCCAAGTTTCACCAGTTTAGTTGGCTTGCCCTGATGTAAGTGTGAGGTTGAGGCTGAGAGACTGCTTTGGGTCATGATAGCCTTGAAGGGTCTGAACCTTTCTAAATGCCATGATGTTTTCCACCTCTTGATTTGAGCTGTGAACTATTTGTGTGGCTTTACATGTAATGATGGGGGCCTCTCTTGTAAGAGAACAAAAGCATCCTCTCTTCCTCCTCTCATTCCACTGGTTTGGTTCTGCCTGTGAATTACATGTGCCCAGCCAGGTTCTGGGGAGCTTGCTCGGAGTGGGGTCTCAGCTCCCACCTCCAGGCTGTTGGCTTGAAGCATATCGGGCCTTCTTTCTCTTTCTCCAAGGAGGGCTGCAACATTTTGCAGCTGATGTGTTTGGAGTAAAAATGTTTGTAGGCCCAGAGGAACATTAGCAACTTTTGGGAATGTTTTTTGTTAAGACCAAAAATGAAGCTGAATTATAATTGTGTGACTAGAAGAGTGCGTGAAAGTCGGCTCCCTAGGGTCCTGGGGACTCAGATCTTTCCATGTTGCTTTCTATACAGCTGGACACAAAAGCTTAGTTCCTAATTAGGGAAATTGTTGATGTTAATACAATTTGATGTTTATTGAGCATCAGAACCATACAATAGATGCAGAAGAAAATTTGGGGGCGGTTTGTGGAGAAGGTGGGCAGGAGATGGATTAGACTTCTTGGAGGAGGCTTTTAAGGGGTATGGAAGATGAGTAAGAGCTCAGGATTTGGTGAAGGGGAATGGTTTTGATGGAGGAAGGAAATTTCAGGCAGAAAGGCAAAGAGGAAAGCTGGTGTGGCTATGGTGTGGACCAAGTGGGAGGTGAGCCTGAGAGAGTGAGTTGAGTTGAGATTATAGAAAGACTTACTAATGAATGGATATGGAATTTGTAATGGCAACTGAGAGTCTCTGGGATTTTTGTGTGTCCGGGTTTGTAGGCTACCTCTCAGCTGCTGTTGCCATGTAATTTAGCTTTTTCTGGCTTGAGACCTGGAGTTCAAAGCAGGGGACCTGCTGGCTCAACACCAAGGAGGCACCACCTGGATGCTGGGATTGGGCCCACACGATCAGTTCAGTCCACCTGGGTCAAAGAGTTCCCACCCATAGCAGCATCTGAATGGCGTTCTTCAGTGTGTGGGTGGGCGAGCTCCTAGTACGAGGTGGAATGTATTCAGAGTGATGTCTTAGAAGTTTCCTATGCTGTGTAGTGACAGTGTGTCACAGAGTGGTGGCTGCTGACCCCTTGGCCTGTGGTCTGGAGGCAGGAGCTCAACCTTCACTTTGTCTCTGTTTTCCTGGGTTTGCTACATCTCGGAGGGTACACCTGTCTGCACAACCGGCTCCATTTACCTTTTTCTGTGTCTTCTTTCGACTCTTGCTCCTTCATCATGTTTGAGTGAATGCAAGAAACAGCAGAAAGGCTAACAGGACAGACAGACAGGTGTGCTACCCTCTGCCGACTGGAGAAGACATCACACTGGGCAGGAGATGCCAAGAGGTGCCAAGAGGAGATGCCAAGATGTCACAGCATTAGCTGCCTGAAGGACTTTCAGAGCCCATGGGATGGTCCTGGAGAGAAGGCTACCTCCTGCCCAGTTGACTGGTAAAGCTGACGCTGCTCCATGTTCCAGCACCTCAGTGGGCTTCTGGGTGTGCAGCTAAGCCACCAGGCTGCTGGTCCCTGTACTCTAGATAGACCTATACAAACTCTTCAGCCACCCTGCAGTATCCTCACACCCATAGCAGTCTTATTACTAAGCAATAACCCCAAAGGGCAAGATTTATCTTATGGATTCTGGGCTCATGTCTAGCACCCCTGTCTGCCTTGCTATGTGTGAAGTAGGTGGCACTATGGTATGGTGTGATGTTCAAAGTGGTGCTGATTCCAACATGAATTTAGTTGACTAAAGCCTGAGGTGCATTTTGATTAAATCGAAAACTGCTCATGGCACTATTTGTGTAAAAATAGTGCCTGTGTGTGATCTTTATGTCCTAGCCTACTTGGAATAGTCATGTGGGGAAGGTAGCTATTACTCCATGATATGATCAACTGTGAAGTAGTGGAAAGACCAGTAGAGTGGGCACCCAGACTGCTGGGCTCTTGTCCCATGGACACCCACTGGCTAAGCGACCTTAGATGTCTCTTTTTATCAGTACATTTTGCTTCCTTTCTGTACACGAGGTAGCTGTGCTTTAAGTTCCCCTCCAAGTGTGGAGTGTGACCACTCATAACATTTCCTCCCTAGATAAATTTGGAAACAGCAGGAAGACATTTTTAATGCACTCTCCTTGACTGGGGTCTGAGGTTTGGACATGATGACCACAGCCTTGGTGTCAAACACTCTGTCATTCGCCAGACCACACATTGGAAAATGTATCCCCGCCGCTGGGTCTGGAAAACATACGCTGATGATCACATGGGTGTAGAGGAAGTCTAGCCATTTCTCTTGAAGAGGAAGGGGGACTCTTCCAGCTTTCTCTTCTGTAAATGAAGGAGAGTGGAGAGAACTCTGTTTAACAAGCACAACAACTAATTAAAAATTACACTATAGTCCTCTACGATTTAAGAGAGGAAGACAGGGGAAAAGAAGACAAAGAGAGGAGACTAAGGACGAGGTGGCCAGGGAAGGAGAGCAGAAGGAACAGGATCCACTAGCTTCAGTTCAGCAGACGTGGAGGACAGAGAGGATTCATAGTCTCAGAGAATGATCGCTGTGAATCTGAATGCTTTATTCTTTTCTTGTGACTATATCCTTTCTTTGAGGACATCAACTTAAGAGCTGCAGTTTTTTCCTCGGAGCAGTGCCTAACTTCTGTCAGCATGCATGAGTTTGGATGGAGTGGACCCACTGTTAAGTTCTGCGTGAGGCTGATCTGCTCTCCAGCCTGGACAAGTAGCCATGGCCCAGAGAGCTGGAGGAACATTGAAGCTGCTGTTGGCATTCCCCTCAAAAAGGTTTGGAAAGGGAGACATTGAGAAAATCCCGCTCTACTTCTACTTGGAGAAACTGGCAAACGCTACCTTGGCCAGGTGACCAAGTTCACATGTCTAGGATAAGTCATGGGCCAGATATGATGCGATGAGGAGGGCACTTCACTTCTGCGGTGTTTTTTTTCCCCCCAAAATTTATAACCCCAGTCTCATCATGAGAAAAACACCAGAGAAGTCCAAGTTGAAGGGTGCCATACTAAATACCTGATTAGGATTTCTTAAACATTTTAAGGTCGGGCTGGGGTTGTGGCTCAGTGGCAGAGCCCTTGCCTAGCATGTGTGAGGCACTGGGTTCGATTCTCAGCACCACATATAAATAGATAAAATAAAAATCCATTGACAACTAAAAAAATATTTAAAAAAACATTTTCAAGGTCATGAGTAACAAGGAAAAATCAGAGAAACTCACAGAGCCAGAGCCTAAGGAGAAACTGGGGTGGATCCTGGGACATTAGAAAAACTAGTCAAACCCAAAGAAAGGCTGGAGTTTAGTTAATAGTGACCAACCAATGTTGGAGTCTTAGTTTTGTCAATGTACTGGGGAAAGGCAAGAGGTTCACAACAGGGAAAGCTGGGTGAACTCTGTACTACCTGTGCACTTTTCTGTCAATTTAAAATTATTTCAAAAATAGAAATTTATTAAAAATTGCAAAGCACTGCTTTGGGTTCTGTGGTGAGTCTTGGGTCCTTGCTCGGTTGCTTTCGGCTGGTGGGGTTGCTCTCATCTTTCTATGCACCTTCTCATCTTTTCCACTCTTCAAAGGCTTTCCTTAGAAGTCCCCCTAGCAACACTCCCTTATTTATCCCTTATCCAAGGCAATTTGCTCTTGGAAACACTCAGCTTTATATTTTCTTAGAAAACTGATGTAAAATGTCCCATTGGAAAGCTCTCATCCACAAACCTCAGGATTAAATGGTTTACCAAACTGGTTTTGAGTGAGCTGTCATTGAATCAGGAAAAGAAACCTGAATTTGTCCTGAGAATTCTTGGTTGTCAGCTCTTATGAGTCCCCTCAACCCTTCCCTGGTGGGAAGAGCAGGGAGCAGAGAGGCCAAGGGACAGACTTTCTAAGACAATCCGCAATTCCTTATGTCCTGCACCCTCCACAGGTACCTGAAAAGGAGCATAATCTCATGCCTGAAAAGGGCGTGGGGTGGGTCAAGGTGTGGTAGCCCATGAAGAGGCCCTGGAGGACCCGAGTGTGATTGGAGACTGGGAAGTCCAGTGTGGTGCCTCTGCTGGCTGTGTGCTGGTGTCCACACTGGCTGCCTGGGTTGCTCCTTGTCTGAATATCAGAGAGCCCTTTGCAGCTAGGGTGACCCAATGCCCTGCTTTGGTTGGGACTGAGGGCTTTCCTGGGTTATGTGACTTTGGTGCTGAAAATGGAGCATTCTAGGAAAATTGGGGTGGTCAACCACCCTGGCTGCAGCACGTATGGCTTAAAAGGAGCCATCACTAATGGGCCTGGAGTAGCATTTGTTATTAGCCATGACCTCCCTGAGGGCTTAGTAATCAATAGAAAAGAAGCTGAAAACCCATAGTGGCCTGGGTCTCTTCATCCAAAGGAAATCCTGGTGGAAATGTCTATAAACAAAAGACAGACTCTCAGGTATGTCCCTCCTCCATCTGGTAGTGTCCATGAAACAAGGAGACCCGTGGCGCTAAGTGGCCCTGGCTATTGAGGGAGGTTTATTGTCTCGGATGGAGGTCCCACTGGGCCCTGGCTGCCAGAGGGGAGCACGCATCTGTGTTGTCCAGCACAGGGCTTCAGAGGTCTCAACCCATGAATGATCAAGCATTCCTTCCTGAATCAACTGCCTAACAAAGACTGCACCAGGCATCGGGCCAGGGTTGGGCAGGGTCAGCTCCGCATGAGACCCGGAAAAAGATAGGATGTGGCTCCCAAAACTCCAATGTGAGCATGTTGGCCATGAGCTCAGGGGGAGCCTGGGAAGGGGCCATTCCTCTGCACCTCTTGGCATCTCCTCCCCAATGTGATGTCTTCTCCTCTTCTTGATTCTGGTCCTGGACCAGCTGTGCTCCTAGCATTCAGCTTGGGTACTCTCTTGTTTCTCCACAGCCCTCCACTTCCTGAGTGGCTCCAACCTATTGATCCTTCCACTGCCAGTTGTCTCTCTTGTCTGTCTTGCTGCCGATGTCCTGGCTCAGATCCCTAAAGCCCCTTGCCTCCCCTTGCACCTCTCTATTCGCCCTCTGCTGGTTCTACCTTTTCCAGGACCTCTCTGGCACCCCCTCCAGAACAGCGACTCCTTGTTCCCATCTTTCAGATCAAGGCAGGCTTCGACTGCTCCTTGGCTCCAGCCCACCTCCTCTCACATTTATCCATCAGGAAGGTGTTGGGGACTGTGCCTAGCGTTCCTTGTAAATGCTGCTTGCCTTCCTGTTCACATTTGCTCATGCTGATGCCTCCAGGAGGACATCTTCATGATGCTCATTCAGAGTCCCTGCAAGGAGTGCTGCCTGCCTGCTCTGGGCCCTGTCCCCAGTGTAGCCGGCTGGGCTTCCAGGCTCTTCCTGAGCCTAGTCATTAATGTACTGCCCAAAGTCAGGTCTTCTTGGAAGTAGAACAGCTCAATACCAGGCACCAGCTTGGACATGGATTGGACCTCTGCTTAGGGTCAAGGGTTGCTGAGAGAATCAGGCACCATTGCCCCCCCTAGTAGTATTTCTCAAAGTCCTTAGGCTTTCTGGGGGTATGGCCATGTCACATGTGGGTCTTGGTAATGGCTAACACTATCTGAATGGCTGTGATATGGCTTGTCCCCTGTCTGGGATTTTATCTTTCCCTTGTGAGATCTGCCATGTGGAGGCCCTGGAGGGTGGATGTATTGGACATTGAGGCCTGCGAGGAGGCCACACTTCTGTCCTGACCACCAGCCAACCCTGAGAGCCCACATTTGGGTTAGGAAGGCACAGGTGGGGCCACTGTCTGCATGGGGGAGGCTATGAGCTGGCTGCAGCTCAGGAGACAGCAGACAGCGGCATGTCTGCCCCAGGGGAGCTGTACCCCCAAGAGAAGCCACAAGTATCTTGGCAGAACAATTTTACAAGCTGGAAGTATCCTTAAGAAGCAGCAGACTGTTTATTTATCCAGAAACAAATGACTAACCAGAAACAAACCCTTACATGTGATAGGAGCATTCTTTCTATGGGTTGCAAGGAAATTTTAGTCCCATTTACTGGAGGAGGCAACTGAGGCTGGGAGGCTTGAGAGTCTAGATTTGTCCTTCCCAGGACATCATGGGTATGCCAGTGAGTGCCCTGGGGATTGGAGGTGGACTCTGGCACTGGGAAGGTAGTCTTTCTATTCTGAGAGGGAATTGAGTGTGAGTGGGGAGGAAGAGAAAGAGGGGGAAACAGAGGGAGGAGCAGAGGTGATCGTGGGGATGTTCTGAGGTTTGAATAGTACCACGCAGTCAAAGCCGAGGACTATCATCCCTGGGATCACCTATATTTTCCTGCTCTCTGATCACTGCGGAGATTTCAGGTGCATTTATGGGGTACCTCCTGGTGCCAGGTGTATCAGTTAGGGATCAGGTTTTGCTCTGTGGGGTTTCCCCGCTAGGGCTGACCTTGCTGTCACCTAAGCATGAGTTAGAGCAGCGTGCGGCTAGGGCACGGGCTCTGGTCTGGTCAGGAAGGGATTGAGACAGCCTCTGCAGTTTGTGCACAGAGCTTAGAGACTCCAGACATTCCTGCTCACTGGGAACAAACCAGGCACCCAGGGATAAAGGCAGATCATGACAGGAGACCAGGGAAAACCAGATGTGCCTCAGGGGGCTGGAATAACAGTTCCTTCTCCTTGGAGACCAGGGACAAGGGGGAAGACATTAATCTAAAACTGAAGGCCAACATGTTTTTGCTTATTGAAAATGATGAACATGACTTTGTCCTTGGGAGACACTCAGAGCTCAAGCAGTGCCAACTTATCCGCACCGAGCGGAGAGGAACACTCCTGTACAACTGCCATTTCTCTCTTTTCTACTTCCCAAACTCTTATTCATGCTTCAAGGCCCACTCAACTATGTCCTCCTTGCAAAGCTTATTCTCACACCGTAATGTATCAAGTAATGCTTTGATTGTGAATTGTTATCTTGTATCATAAGTGGGACTGCTGATATGTCTTCCAGTGAGGCCCCTTGAAGTCCAGAACCATGTCTTTTTCATCTCAGCATCTCTGGGGTCTAGCTAGGTCTGGCACAGAGGAAGCACTCAGTGAAAGATGGGGCTTTTGACAAAATCTGGTCAACTTCTAGGCATTGTCTTTCCTTCACCTATGATGCCCAGGGCTGCCTTCCAGCTGGTAGCTACCCTGACCACCTCCCACTCCCTGCCCAGAGCCCAAAGCTCTGAGTTGCCAATAGCCCCAGCCCCTGGCCAAGCCCCATTAACAGATGTCCTTGAGGGCTGGAGGGCACGTCCTGCTAGAGGCCCGGGGATACCATTATGGCGCAGTGGTGTTTTCCCCGCCTCCAGCCCCACATGCAGCATTTCTAATTGTCCTCTGTGTGAACCTGGTGCAGTATTTTAGTGTGTCCTATAGAATAATATTGAAAGAACGAACAAATCAGTGGCAGAACCTTCTGAGATTTGCCTAATTGCAACTCAAATTGTTCCCATATTGGAAATTACATGGCTAAGATGCCTTTTGGGGAACTGAGTATTAGGAGCCCAGGAAGGTCAGCCAACAACGAGTCGCTGGGGTTTTTTCCTCCATGAACTCTTACCGAGACATTTTCCTGCAATGAGACATGGATAGGTTGACTCAAAACAGATTTCACAATCGCTTTATCCAATTTTGGACGGCTTAATTCGGCAATTCACATAACCCTCTTTAATCAGCCTCACGTTTGGGGGTTGCTGTGGTCTTGGGCACTTTGACGGTTAGATGTCACTCAGCACAGCTCCCCTAAGTGGGCAGGCCATGGTCAGTCCCTGCGCGGCTCTGGAAACTGGGACCATGATTGGGACGCTTAGGGACCCTGGGTCACTGCAGGGCCCCAGCGATTCCTGTTGCTGGGTACGCAGATGCCTTGTGTCTGAGCCAGGCTGTGTTCAAGGATGATGAGAGAAGCTGTTTATGTGTGTGAAAATTGTTGCAGTTTTGACCTTCTTATGAGGGACACTTAGGTCTTAGAATTTTTGACTCTAATGTTAAATAAAAATGAATTGGCTATATGCTGTCAGGAAAAAAGTAATCTCCCGTCCTCTCTTTCAAGCACTGGGGAACTGTATCCCTGGAATTAGATGGGGACGTGAGTTCAGCTGGTGGCCTCTACATTGTCACCTCTCAGGGTGAAGATGCAAAGTTTCCACCAGGGGAGACTTTTGTGCTGTGCTCCAGCCTTTGCAGGGCCTTTGCTTGTGGGTTGTCTCAATGGCTACTCACACTCGTCCTGTGAGGGGGCCTAGGAAAGAATAGCCCCATTTTACAGATGGGGCATCTGAAGGCTGAAGAGCTCAAGGGTGATGGGGGTTTGTGGCAGTCAGGTCAGTACCAGGCTCCTACTCCCGGTCCTGGGGGTTCTTTTTGTTTCGTTGTTTGTTAAGGGATCTGCCTCTCACCCACTAGGAGGAAACACCTCTGCATGGTTGAGGCAGCGCGCTGCAGGAAGCATCAATGCCAGGGCGAGTTGTATTGTTGTGTCTCAGCCACAAACTGCCACCAAGTTCAGATGGGCGTTCTCGGGGCTTTTCCCAATTACCCTCGATGTGGTTGTTTTCCATTCTCTGCCTGAAGACTCCCAGGCGTTTGATTTGCTGGGGAGGCTGAGAAGCCCGTTACAAACCAAGTGTGCTTAGGGCCCAGGTGGGGAGAGAGCAGGGCTGCCCGTGCCCCAGGAGCTCTGCATTTGTCATTTTATTTAGAGGACAACAGTGGGACTGTAGCCTTCAGGAGAAAGGGAATCAGGGTCACCTGCCTGGTGGCAGGAGTGTGTGGTGCATGCTGTGTGTGTGGTGTGGGCGTGTGATTCGTGGTTAGCTATAGTGTGGCATGGGTATGGTCTATTTGGTGTTTATGTGTTCTGTATTGCATGTACTAGTGTGTAAGGGATATGGTGTGCCTACGGTGTGTGTATAGTAAGTATATTGAATGTTGTGTGCAGTGTGTACATGGTATGTGCGTGTAGTGTATGCATGGTGTGTGTAAGGTATATATATCTGTATTCTATGTGTGTGTGCATGCACAGTATGTGATGGTATATGTGTAACATGTATTTGTATGTACTATGTTTATTGCATGTGGGGGTATATTTATCTGTAGTCTGTGTGTGTACACACAGTGTGTGAATGTGTTTGGTGTATGTGTTTGAATGTTGTGGTGTGTGTAGGTGTGTATGAACAGTGCATATTGAGTGTGTTGTGTGTGATGTGTGCACATGAGGTTTGCACTGTAGGCACCGTGTGGGGTGTCTTTCTGTAGCATGTGGCAAGTGTGTGTGCACTGTATGTGTACGTGTGTATAGCGTGTGGTATGTTTGTGTGGACTGTGCATATTGTGTGTGGACTGTATTTATCACTAGAGTGTGTGCATGTGTTTGGATGGCAGTGGTCAGAGAGAGCTTCCAGGGGATGCATCTTACCCTGAAGGTGGACTGCTCTACGGGGCACCCTCTGGGCCCAGAGGTAGGTGGAAATGAAAGGAGCTGAGAGGGCTATGTCAGTGGTGGGGAAGGTGGAGGGCAGGAGCTGCATTCTGGTGGGCAGGGAGAGCATGTCAGGAGTCCGGTGGCAGCCGCGAGCTGCTGCTGCTGTTCAGAGCCGCTGCAGGCGCTCAGCCCCACGGCAGCAGGGAGCCCAGACTTCTGGCAAGCTGTCCTTCTCCAAACAAGGCTTCCTCCAAAGACAGGGATCTGACCCCAAAAATCTGCTGCAGAAAGGAAATAAGAGAAGAGCAAACATAGACAACGATGAGCTTAAGGTGTGGAGAGCAAGAGGAACAGGAACTTCTGGGGGAGGAAAGGGAGATGACATTTATAGCAATTATAGTGACAATGATAATTATGTTACATATATATGTATATATATGTGTATATATATATATACACAAAATATGTGAGATTACACATATTATATTGTCTGGATGTGTGTTGAGTGTTCCCACTGATGGTAATTCAGGATCTGTGGGTCCAGAAGAATGTCACAAGGTTGCAAACTCTCAATCCAGAGAAGTGTGCCTGTAACAGTCCCAAATGAGCCTCATTTGCTTTGCATTGGCCAACTTGTAGCCATGCAACTACTGTACCCTGCACCAGGCAAAAGGAACAAGAGACAGTCTGTCATAGAGGAGCTTCCATTCTGGATGAGAAGACTGAACCCACTAACACAAAAGTCTAAAACTCTTGCTTCTTACATGGGAGAAGCTTCTGCTCCTGCTACTGGTGGGACAGATGACCTCTGAGGTGCCTCTGGTTGATCTCCACGTCCTGGATTTCTCCAGGGCTCTGAAGGATGGGAGGGAGCTGACAGCAATTTGCATTCTCCTTCATGTCTTTATTCAGCACACGTGCAGTAAGCGTCACCAGGTCTAGGCCCTGGAGGAGCCACAGGGGGTGAAATAGCCACAGGCCTTCCCTGTAAGAGCACGTGTGTAGAGTAACAATGACAACGTGGCATGAGTGAGAACCAGCGTGCTGAAGAATATGCCTAACGGAATCCAGGATGGTCAGGACAAAGTGTGTGCAGCAACAGGAATGGTAGATGCAGAAATGTCCAAAGAGATCCAGCACCAAGAGGGGTTTATATAGTTTGGAGTCCCAGGAGTCTAGACGGAGAAGACATCATTGTGTGGTGAGGAAGCTTCCTGCTTCACCCCAACTTCCTCAGAAAGCAGAGCCCATCGGGGCAATGCCAGCTGGAAGGGAGCACCAGAAACAAGGACAAAGAGATGCTGCCCAAGGGCAGCCCCTTCTGCAGGGCCATCAGTTATCAAGGGCATTGTCCATTAATTTATTTCTGAAAATCCTGAGCAGAACCTTGTTTGAAGGCCCTGCTGGCCCTTCTACCTCATCCTGGCATGGAGAATTCCGTATCTGTTCTCTAACCCCAACCCTTGGCATCTCAGGCACCTGCTTAGAAGTGATTTTTTTTTTTTTTAAATGAAGCCCAAAGCCAACTTTCAACCTATGGGGAGAATCAATTTATCTACACTACTTTGCCTACCCCTTTTTTCATTTCCCCCTAGATTGTATCTTGTTATACAAGTGTTTCTTCCAAATGAAATTCATAGAGAGTTGATTTTGGAAGTGAATTCTGTTTGTTCAGATAAGGTAAACTTGGCAAAGGGAAACCAAGAATAATCTGAAAGTGTGGCTTCTTGTGACCTGCTTTTTTTTGCCCAGAAAAACTAGCTTTGTTCTGCTCCATTCTACAGATGGTCAAGAGAGTCATCATGCTGCATTTGCTTCTTTCTGCTGTCACAGAGGTGGCCCCGTGGCTCGCTGCCCTGTCCTTTGCCCCAGCCTCCTCTGCACGGCAGCTTGTCCCCTGCTATGCTCAGGGCTGTATGCAATAGGTAGAAGGAAGCCCAGGGATCCTTCTGCAAAGGTGAGGGGACGGAAGGTACTGGCGTGTTCAACAACAGCGAGAGCTGGGTGTGGTGGCACACACCTGTAATCCCAGCCTTTTGGGAGGCTGAGACAGGAGAAATGTGAGTTTCAAAGCCAGCCTCAGGAAGGGCGAGGCACTAAGCAACTCAGTGAGACCCTGTCTCTACATAAAACAAAAAATAGGGCTGGGGATGTGGCTCAGTGGTAGAGTGCCCCTGAATTCAATCCCTGGTACCAAAAAAACCAAACCAAAACAAAACAAAAACCCAGTGAGAGGTGGTTTGCCGGTGCAGAGGCACACGTGGGACAGCAGGGAGACAAAGAAGGTTGAGGCCGGATCCCAGAGGGCCCCAAGGAGTCATGGAAGCCTTTGAGGAGGGACGTGATGAGATCAAGAGTGTGGGCCAAGATCCATGGCCTTCCACTTTCTCATCTCCAAGGGCCACTGTGGGGCTCAGGTGATTATGAACTGAGCAAACACTCTGAAAGTCTGACCAGGTCACCCCTGCCCCAGTGTCCAACCATGTACTAGCAGCTCCCCGATCCTTATCTGTTTCCTGAACTCAAAACTCACACGACAGTTTCCTCCCTAACATTTCTGCTTGGACGACTCACCGCTAAGAACTAACAGGTGCGTATCCTCTCTCACACCTGCTCCTTCTAGTCTTGGTCTCAATAAGTGGCACCTCTAGTTACCCAGTTCTTCCTGGTCCCTCCCCGACCCATACCCACACCCATCCACCCTCAGTTGTGTTGATCCCGTCTTTGCAGGTTTTCACGCTCATCCGTTTCTTTCCCAGGGTCTCTACCTTTGTCTAGCTACTGTATCCCTCTTGAACTTCTTGGCCACTTACCATTCTCCTTGGTTCCACTTTATAGCTCCCTACAAGCCTGTTCCCAAGCAGCTGCACCGATCTTAATAAAAATACACTGGAAGGTGTGACTTCCCATCCCGCCTCTCCTTATCTTCACATCTTGGGTTAAGGTAGCATTTCTGCAGAGTGGGCTTTCTCTTGTGATCTTCTTCTTTAGAGGACTGTTCTTTTCCATTCATGACTTGAATTTCTTATATGTTTCCTTGCTTGATGGCTCTCTGCCCTACCAGACTGTAAGCTCCATTGTGGGGGGCAGCTGTCTGTCTTGTTCACCATTGTGCACTTAGAGCCTGGCTCAGTGCCTGACACATAGGGGGAATTGGCCGAGTAGCAGAATTGCAGAACTGCAAAAATGAGGGACACTCTGCTATTGCTCTGGGGTCATGATGTCTTCACTGATCTCATAGCATATTGTAAGCAGGGAAAGGAGGAGTTGAGGGTTGAGGATGGTGTCTTGGGTGACAGTGGCCACAGATGACTTGTCCTTGCTCAGCAAGTAGGGCTGGGGATGTATCCCACACAGACTCCTGGAGACCCTTCTGGTCCCTATGATGGAGATGGCATTCAGGCACTCTCACCAAGATCCTTCTCCACTTCCAACCCAGATACAGAGTGACTTGAAAGACTAGGGCCGAGGGCCTTCTCCCAGTGGCTTATGGAAAAGCAGTTCAGCTGGACTCATCTGTTTTCAAATGGCAGTTCCATCTTTGAATTGGGAAAGCAAGGCCACAGGAGGCCAAGCGGGGCCTTCAAAAGGATCAGCCTCCCAACTGTGCTGTTGCTTTCTCATAACCCGATTCTACAGTCTCCAATCTGTGTGTACACATAATTCACAGGAATAGAAATAATCTGAACCTCACTCCTCTTCAGCTATCTGTTTAGTGAATCTGGACTCCCTTGCTAAGCCCCACCAAGTATTCCTGGATGTTCCAGGTGTGCTTCTAAGCATGCCGGGCAGTTACTGTGTTCCTCCTTCTCTTCTAGGAACAGCTGCCCACGTCCTTGAGTTCCCCTCTCACCATGGAACCCTGGCCTAGTGCCTGAGCATGGCTTCTGACTCTGCTGTCCTCCACATGGGCCAAGCCTGCTGTTGGCCTCCCTCCTCCATAAGGATCTGTGGTCCTTGCTAGAGATAGCAGTGATGGGCAGGGACCCTCACAGCCTGAAGCTGAAGGCTGCTCTGTACCTCTTTAAGTTATGGATTGTCTTCAAGAATTTCAAGATACTAGATGTGGATCCATCAGATTAAATGGGACAAACACAAGGGTGAGAACAGAGCACCTTCAGGATGCTTCCTTTGCTAATGTGTGGAAACCTCTCATCCAGGTCTCCATTGTTGAGTCTTGCCTTAGGATGACTTCTCATCCTGAAGCCAATTCAGTTCTTTATGCTGGGCATCCTGCCCTGAATGTGTCTGGATCCCAATGCAGGTTTTAGCAGGGTCCCCTAGCATTTACCTCTGCAGTCCAGGAAGGACTGAACTCAGGAATCCGGGGCATTGAAGGTAATATCGATGCTATAGGCTGAGAATTTGGCCCTGACTGCCTGCTGTCTGGAGGAAGACATCGTGTAGATGAGGCAAACTTTAATCCCTCTGTAAATTTCCATGCTTGGCTTGCACTGCTGGAATCAACCTGAGGAATTGCATCCCATAATCCTTGCCTCTCTCCTTTGCAAATATGTGTTTTGCATTTTAGCATGTCCAGTCATCTTCTGGTCTACCTTTATAATTTCTCACCTGGACATATAACATTCAGGAAAATCAAATTTTCCAAAGAACAGGTTGGAATGCCCCCTGGGAACTCTGCAGGATTCCAAGAAGACGTCATGGATTTTTGTCTTAAGTAGATTACAGCCTGAGAGCCCTCCAAGTTGTCTCTGGAACTTGAGCTATAAACATCTCTGAACAAGACGCATAGAGCTTGGCGTCTGCAGGGGAGCCCAAGACTGAGACTGGAGTAATGATTGGCAGACAGCTTGGGGCTCGTGGGAATTTTGGGATCTGGCCCCACTGATCATAGGCGGGGTCTGGGATTCTGTAGTTGGTTTGATGGGCAGATGGTTTGGCAATGATAAGGTGCACAGTGCTGCCTGAGAGTGAATCACCTGCTGCAGTTGGCACTGTGTCCCTGAGCCCCTTCCACAGGCCAGAGGCACCTTTGCTTGGCTCGCTTTCCTTGGCAAAGCTGATGCACACGGAATGTTTCCTTCAGAGTTAGGGCTGTTATCTTGCCACGAGACAGCCAAGAGCTTTCTCTGGGTTTCCAGCCCATGAGGGAGAGTTCTTCAAGGCATCGCTCCCATGCTGCTGAAATCATGCTGGGCTGTGGCTAATAATTCAATTCATCATGCATGGAACTTCCTCCTTGGTGCCAGACAGAGACAAGACCTCGGGGGAAGTGGAGGTGTTAAGATGTGGTTCCTGCCCTTGAGGTCACCCTGGTCAGAACACAGAATGGGGGTGCAGAAAAATTATTCTGGCAGTGTAGACGGTGTGATCCACTTTGGGCCAAAAATCCAACAAAAGAGATTCCAGGGAAAGTGGCGGATGCATTTGTAAATGTGTACAAATATCCCCCTCCCCACAGTGTTTTGCCCACCAGTGCATGGGCTCCCTTAAGTTAGAACCTCCGTTTGACAAGTTCATCCCAAGGACAGAGAGGAGGGGAGGCCAGAGGGACTCCTTCCTGTGGACTTTTGTATTCTGGGCAAGGGAGAAGCTGAAGCAGAGGTAGTGGCATGGAGACAGAGAAGGCAGATGTGGAACCCACCAGATTTCAGGATGCAGGAGGTGAGGAAGGAGCAGGGCCCAGAAGACTCAGATTTCTAATCTGGATAACCAGGTGGAAAGTGATGTCATCAATATGTCCTTCTTCACCGAATGACTGGGAAAGGGGAGACCCCACAGTCCAGTGAGATGGGATAGGCACAAGAGCAAGGGACCTCAGTAGTCAGGGGAGGCAGATGAAGGACTGGTTTCCAGCACAGCTGTGTTGGCCCGGGAAGGGGTGGCTTGTGATCCTGAGGGTGTGGATTTACCTGAGCTATGCACCTCGGCCTGGGGCATAAACAGGTCATCTCACCCAGGTGAGTGTCAGTGAGTGGACCGGACTATAGGCTGTGGCCTCGTTTTCACCTGGAATGGTGTTAAGTCCTGTTAGTGGAACCACAGGCTGCTGGGCATGTAAAAACCAGCTGGGGACTTTCCAAACTTCCATGCTCAGGTCACCTAGGATCTGATGATTGATAGGTGGGGGCTAGGGTCAGCTGTTTAGAAAGTGCCCAAGTTGATTCTGAGGCTTACTCTGTTTAAGAACCATCAATTTGGACCATCCCCTCTTTTTTTTTTTTTCTGGTACTGGGGATTGAACTCAGGGGTACTCCACCACTGAGCCACACCCCCAGCCCTATTTTGTGTTTTATGTAGAGACAGGGTCTTACTGAGTTGCTTAGCACCTCGCTGTTGCTGAGGCTGGCTTTGAGCTCGCGATTCTCCTATCTCAGCCTCCCTAAGTGCTGGGATTACAGGCTTGCGCCACCACACTCAGCTCCATCCTCTCTTTTAATGACTGAAAAAATGGACTCTTAGGAGAGAAAGGGTCATGGCCCAGATGCCTTGCCCAAGTGGCTTGGCCTGGCCCAGCATCCCTGAATCCTGAAGCAACACTCGCCTCTCTTCCCAAGTGTTTCTTCCCAGGGTGAGGCTATTACCGTGGGCTCCACTACCAGACTCGCCCACTGAACTTCATTTTACTTTTTTCAGCTGCTCACAGCTCTTCTCTGGAGGACCTGGGAGTGTGTCTTCCATCCCAGGTGCTGATGATGGGAAAATGGTACAGGGTTGCCCATGGAGTTCACGCCGGGGAGTAGGCCTTGAGTTGGCTCTTCTCACAGTCTCTGTGGGACACTTGGGTCTCCTCTTGGCAAGCTTAAGGCCTTCAAATTCTTCCCTGAAGACATCATAGCCCGTCTGTCCTGCCATGTACCCAAGTTGTTGGGGCTCCCAGCAGGACTACTTTCAATAAGGGTCCTTTCTTTCCTTCTCTGTGACAAAGCTGGAGCTGCCAGTGTCCAAGAGAGCTCCTCTAAGGCTGGGAGGGCAGGGTAGCTGGGGACAGGGGTGTTGACCTTCAGCAGAGGTGAAGGTCAACACAGGTGATACTTTAACACAGGTGATACTTGGAGGACCTGGGAGCACAGCCTCATATTCTGGTGAATTCTCCTAAGGGGATTTTCTAAGGTGACCCAGTACACACAGATTGGGCCACCCCCGTTCCCCTCACAGGCAGTCTTCAGTTCATGTTCCTTCAGCAGGTCCTGAAATGGGAAGGTTGCTTGGTGTGGAGCAATAAGTGACATTGATGGATGGCCGTCATTTCTTCGACTTTCCTCTTCTATGAGGGAAGGGAGACGTTAATAACATAGAGTCACGCGCCACCTAATGTTTCAATCACCAGAGCACATACATGACAGTGGTTCCCTAAGATTATATTGCCTGGTGACATCATAGCCCTCCTAGTATGTGGAAGTGTTCTCTACCATGTTTACATAACAATGAAGTTGCCTAGTGCTGCAGCTCTCAGAACGTATCCCGTGTGAAGCCACGCATGACCGTGATTGTGTAAACGACACAATTATACACCAAAACCCATAAAAAACAGCATTTGGCTCTAAGTGGGCATCTTTGAATGTGGGGAGGGATGTTTGAATGTGTGGGCAGGAAGGCAGCGCAGGAGGAATAGGATTCTGGAGAGCGGGGCTCCGGAAGCTCCTCTTCCTGGGGCAGAGTGAATACAGTGGTTTTGCACCGGCCGAGGGTCACACCTGCAGAATTCCTTGCTCTGTGTGGATTTGGACAGCAGGGTTAGGATCTGGTTACAGACAGCTGGATCAGTGGAAATGCAAAGGGGCAGGCGAGACAGAAAGGCTTTGTGCTTTTCAAAACTGAACTCAGAGAAATGACAGATGGACTGAGGATTTCAGTCCAATAATTATATCAGTCCTGAGGCAGTGAAGTGGCCAGATTGGCCTAGGGCAGCCAGATGCAGGGCTCGGCATGAGACAGCACAGAAGGTCAAGGACCTGTGTGGATGCAGGGCATAAATGAGTCAAAGATGGCAGGGGAGGCACAGGCCTGGTCAGAGAGAGATGCCACCTGTCTGGCCCTGCTAAGATTCTACTTGTGGCTATAAAAGGGGAAATGGATGATTAAGACCAGAATCTGGTGGGGAGTCACAGCATACTCTAACAGACTTAACAGTTACAGTTCTGACTGGAGGTCCAAGGTGTTTTACAGTTTTGGTGAGAGAAGAGTTTGGGACTCACTGCACTGCCAGAGTGGACCAGGAACCATTCAGTCAGACACGGAGCTGCACTGGCCTCCTGCCTTGGATCTTCATGCATATGTCTGCTGCTTCTCACAGCGCTGTAACTCTTGAGTACAAAATGTGTGTGAGAGAGAGAGAGAGCATGCGTGCACCGAAGAGGCACACATACCGCTCATATGGTATTCCGAATGAGTAATCCCTCCTGGAATTGTGCAGTGTACAGCTCACATACCCATATATATCAGCTCTGAGTTAGTAAAAATTAAAAAAAAAACTTTTTGAAAACTTTAAAATTAGAATATTGAGCATAACACTGGCTTGGCTCTTTGATGTGGAAGAGTCCATCATGAACTTTATCTGGAAAAGTAGAAGATATTTGGGAGACTTTTGCAGAGAATGTTCCAACTAGTGGGAGAACTTGTCTCTCACGGAGTGCTAAATAAAACTACAGTGAAAGTCAAAAAGGTGGTCAACCATAGGGCATAGAAAGTATGAATTTTCTTCAGAAATGCAATATAAGAATGAGCCAGAGAAGCTTGTTCAAAAACATCTGCATTTGTGTGTTTGTGGATTGTTGAAGGTTCCTGGGAATATTGAAGCATTGTTTACAAAGTCCTCCTGTATATGTCATGTACAGACCTGTGTGCACATGAATGAATTCATTTGGTCTCAAATCGTACATAGTGGACTCTCATTTCTGTGTGCATTTATATTACACCCTGGCTTTAGAAATTAATTGCAATTGAAGATGTGACTTCACTGCTACCTTCAGAATACACTATAATGAACAAATCCATTGACATGCATCAAGTTAGTATTAAAAACTTAATAAAGAGGCAGAATGGCAGGAGCCCTGTAGAGAAGTGGGTGGTCTCTGTATGAATCCCAGTTATGCATAGGAAAGTGGTGTTATCTTAAAGATGGAACTGTAAAAACATGTTCAAGTATAGAATACATACCAAAAAACATGCAAATCCTTAAGGGAATGGAGTGATGAGTTTATTTCAAAGGAACACTCCCATCTAAATAGCGCCAAGATGAGGGAAAGCCCCCTGGGACTCCTCCCCGTCACTACCTCCCTCCAAATGGAACCCATATTCTGACCTTTAATATCATCTATTAGTTTGGCCAATTTAGAACTTTGTATAAGTAGAACCATTCTGTATGTGCTCTCTTGCACAGTCTCCTTTTCTTTAGCACTTCGTTTGTGAAACTTATTATCTGTATGGCTGTGTGGATAGTAGTTCGTTCATTTTATCAAGGCTCTATGCATATGTCACAATTTACTCATCTGACTGTTAATGAGCATTTCAGCAATTTCCAGGTTCTACTCATGAAAGGGCAGAAACTTTCAAATAACTCAAGAATTTCATATATTCTTCTTTTATTCTTTTCTTTAGTTTAGATAAAACTTCCTCAAAAAAAAGTGTGTGTGCAGACAAAACATAAATACTGTGCTTTATGGGCTCTTGGAGGAATTTTCAAGGATGATAACTTAGGTTAGTGCCACCCTCAGTCTGGGAACGATTACTAGGCTGGCACTGAGATAAGGAGACTGTGCTACAATATAAAGCAAATGTTATTTAGCACACTCTTTTATACAACTAACAGGTTTGTTTTTCATAGTAAGACATTTTTGATGAAGGAAGCAGTATACTGATTTAACTCCTGTCACACAATTATATCTCATGATAAGCCAGTAATAAGGAGTCCTTCATGGAAGACTACTGTGAGTAGCATTGAGATAGATAATTTAAACTTCTAATTTTCACATTATGTGGGGATCATGAAACTTAGTATCCTCTACTTCCAGTCTCAGAGGATGTGATGGTGTGTGGTTTAAATATTGTATGGATTTGCACTTTC
Source organism: Geosciurus inauris (assembly GCA_004024805.1). Classification (NCBI taxonomy): domain Eukaryota; kingdom Metazoa; phylum Chordata; class Mammalia; order Rodentia; family Sciuridae; genus Geosciurus; species Geosciurus inauris. Next base: position 97,244 of record PVHX01004946.1, on the reverse strand, counting down.
CTTTGGGGCTTTATCAAGTTCAGTTTTGCTGAGGAGAGAGACAGACTAGACACAGAGATACCAGTGGGCCCAAATTTGCAGTCTTGTATTTTGCTGGAGGAGCAGGAGAGTAGCCATCCCCTTGCGCTCTCCTATGTGCCATGGGCAAGGCAGTATCTCCCCAGGTGGAGGTGATATCTTCAATTGCTCAGCTAATAGGATTTACTTGGAATGCTGTCTTGTGGTTGAACAAGTGGTCCCACACTTCTTGCATTGTCCATCCTCCAAATATTTGCCTTCTGCCTGCAATGATATTGCCTGCAATATTACCCTCCCCATCATTCAAACTCCATTTCAAAGACCACTTTCTTTCTCTCATTTTTCAGATAGCCTATTGAGATGACATTCACATGTATAAAATTAACCACTGTAAAGTGAGCAATTCTGAGGCATTTAGTACATTCACAATCTTGTGCAACTGCCAACCTCGTCTGTCTCCCCAACTTTTCTGTCACTACACAGAAAAAATCCTGTCCATGATTATGTGTTGAATTGTGTCCTCCTCCAAATTCATATGTTGAAGTCCCAACTCCTAGGAACTTAGAATATGAACCCTTTTATAAACAGAGTCCTTGCAGATTTACTGAGTGAAGATGAGTCTTTCGAGTAGACCCCAATCAATATGAATGGTGGTCCTTATTAAAAGGGAAAGTTTAGATATAGAGCCATATATGCAAGGAGAAGGCCGTATGAGGATGGAGGTAGAGATTGGGGTGCTGCTGAAGAAGGCCAGGGAGCAGCAAAGATGGCCTGCAAACTCCAGAGTCCAGGAGAGAGGCCTAGAAGAGCTTCTACTTCACAGCCCTAAGAAGGACTTCTACTCTTCAGAATCATGAGATAGTGAATTTCTGTTGTTGAAGCCACCTGGCTTGTGGTGCTTTGCTATGGTAGCTCTGGGAGACTAAGATACCCATCAGGCAGCTACTCCCCCTCCCCCCAAAGGGGACTAATTTTATGTGTGATCTTAGCTAGGATATGGTACTTGGTTTTTGGTCAAATATTGGTGTAGGTGTTGTGAAGATGTTTTGTTTAGATGTAGTGAACATTTAAACCAGTAGACTGAAAAAATGCAGATTACCCTTCATAATATAGGTGAGCCTCATCCTGTCATCCTGCCAATCTATGTTGAAGGCCTTAAGAGAAAAAAGACCTACAAACCTTGTAGAAGAAATTCTGGCTTTGGTCTCAAAACTGCAATCACTCTTCATTTTTTTTTTTGTTCTTTTAATGTAATATATTACATTTATTCATTTTCTTATGTTGAACCATCCTTGCATTCCAGGAATAAATCTACTTAGTCATGATATATACTCCTTTTAATAATGCAGTTGTGTTCAATTCACTAGTGTTTTGCTGCAGTCTATATTCATAAGGGATATCGATTTGTGATTTTCTTTTCTTGTGGTATCTGTGTCTGGTTTTAGGATCAGGATGTGGCTAACCTCATGGGATGAGTTAGACAGTGTTTTATGCTCTTTTGTTTTTTTGGAAGAGTTTGAGATGTATTGCTATTAATTCTGCTTTAAATGTTTGGTAGAATTCCACCAGTGAAGTCATCAGACCCTGGAATTTTCTTTATTGGAAGTTGTTTTTTTGATTAATAATTCATACTTTTTTACTTGTTTTATCCCTGTTCAGATTTTATATTTTTTCTTGACTTGGTTTTGATAATTGGCATGTTTTTAGGAATTTCTCCATTTCATCTAAGTTATCTAGTTTATTGCTTTACTATTGTTCATAGTGGTCTTATAATTTTTTGTATCTTGTTAGTGTTGGTAGTAATGTGCTTACTTTAATTTCTGCTTTTACTTGCATTTTCTATTTTTAAAAAAATCAGTCTGTCAAAAGTTTTGTCTATTTTCTTGTTCCTTTCAAAGAGCCCAAATCTACTTTCATTGATTAATTTTATTTTTCAAATTTTATATTTCCTCTCTGTTCTAATCTTTATTATTTCCACCCTTATTTTAACTTGGGTTTTAGTTTGGTCTTCTTCTAGTTCTAATGTTAGATAATTAACTTGAGATTTTTTTTTCCTTTTAAATGTAAGCTTTTACTGCTATAAATTTCCCTCAGACCACTGCCTTTACTGAATTCCACAAGTCTTGATACCTCTTGTTGTATTTTTATTCATCTCTAAGAATTTTATAATTTCTCCTTTGATCCATTGGTTAAAAGTATGTTGTTTAATTTTAACATTTGTGAAATTTCCAGAGTTCTTTCTGTTATTGTTTTCTAACTTCATTCTGTTTTGGTAAGAAATGTTACTTTGTATAATTTCATACATTTTAAAATTTATTGAAACTTATTCTGTGGTCTATTTTGGAGGTCTATTTTGGAGACTGTCCTATGTTCACTTGAGTAGAACTAGAATGATTCTATTAATTTTGGGCAAAGTGTTCTATATTGGTTTGTTGGCTTTTAATGTTGTTAAAGACTTCTATTACTGTATTGATCTTCTGTCTGGATGTTCTTCCCACTATGGATAGTGGGATATTGAATTCTCCAACTATTATTGGAGAACTGTCTATTTTATCCAGAAAATATGTCAATGTTTGTCTCATATATTTTAGAGCTCTGGTGTTTGGTACATATATGCTTATAATTGTTATATGTTCTGTTGAATTGACACTTTTAATGATATATAAGGCCTCTGTCTTTTGCTCTCAGCCTTATACACAGATCACATTCCTATTATCCTTAGAATGTCATGTGACTATTATCCTTAGAATGTCAGATCAATCTCATTTTTTTCAAGTCTTCAATTTAACCCTGTACATAGGAGACCTCTGGAAATGCTGGTCAGTTAAGTTGACTTCCTGAGTCAGTGGTGAGTCTTGGTTCACCTGGCCTCCTTGGCGGTGCCTGGCTTTGTTCTCATGTTGGGCTAGATACAGTCACCTCACAGTGATGTGGAGTTTGTGGGAGGAATTCTTTTTTCTGTTGCATGAGAGTGCTATAGGGAGATTTGTGATGCTTTACATGTCCCCTCTCACTGTCGTCTTCTGTTTCTTCCTGCAGAGCATTTCTTTCCAGAGAACATTTGATCAGATGGTTGGGTTTTGGACTCTGGCTCAGCCCAAGGCCCTCCTATTCCAGAGTGATCCCAGCAGCCTTTGTGCTAGCTTGGTGTCTGTGCCAGTCAGTTTGTTTAATGAACTAAAAGCATAATGGCTTTAATTAGGTTTTAGTGTAAATAATGAAGAAAATTACAGAGCAGGCCCTTTTGTCACTCTCATGGAATTTGTGGTTGTTTAAAAAGTCAACACCCACTTCTAGCCACTCCCATCTCACTTCTTGGTCAACCCAGAATCCCCATTAATCAACAGGGTTGACTTTTGACACAAACATGGACCTCCGAGCTGCTCTTTCCCACTTTGAAGTGACAGCTCACCTTTCCTTACCCTCATATCCATCTGAAGCTCAAATCTCAGACTGGATGCTCACTCCTGAGGGACATGGAGAAAACATTACAGGGGATGAATATAGGGCCATGGATGAGTATAGGTCCAGTGATGTTGGCGGCAGTGGTTTATACAATGGGAGAAAGATGAGTGTTATGCCCTCCTGAGTCCAATCTCACCATGCGCTAAGTATCTACTACATTCAAGGTATAGTGCTGGTCACAGAATCCCTAATGGGTGAGGGAGCTCATAGCAGGGCAGGCCAGACCTGACCTGGCAAAAGTGAGGAGAGTGTGAAGTAAATGGAGTCCATAATCATTTGGATAGTGGGTGCAGAGTGGGTGAGTTGGGAAAGCTGAAGTTGCTGTTTGGGTTGTGAAGACTTCTCTGTTTTCTAAAGGCCAAGAGGGAAGTCTCTGTGGTTTGTGAAGTTCTCTTCCACTCAGTGTGGTTCTTGTCCCCTATCATCACCATCTTATTTACTAGCCTAGCATCTCTGACTTTAAAGGGTGCTGAGTTAGCAGTTCCCTCTCCCCCAGTCTCCATACTATGGACCATCCACATATGGCTCAGAGATGCTGAGCAAGGGTGCCGACACCCTGTCTTTGCAGGTTTCCATCCTCGCTTTGACAGATGCTTCCTAAGGACAGCAGCATCTGTCTCTTCATGAGCTTCTCAGGCACCAGGTAGTGATGACTAAGTTCCAGCTTGTTTGAGCATTCCCTTCACTGTCCCCTTGACAGAGTTACCCACTTCCTTGACCCCTTTGTGATGATGACTAGTGTAGCTATAGCTGGGTCAGGCCTCTGTGTCTAGTCTCTTCCCAGAGGGTGATGAAGGCCTTTCTGCCCGTGGACCTGAGGGTCTGGCTTCAGGCTTCCAACATATACTTCAGGAGAGGACATGTTTCCACGAGCTCTTTGTCTCCCTGGCTTGGCTATCTCAAGACTAGCCCCATGAGTGGCATTGGCTCCCCTTGGGGCTCTGACACAGCCTGTCCTTACTGGTACTGTGCTTTGGAGGGACTGGAGTGTGCCCTTGAAGAGGCAGGCAGTACCCAGTGTGCTCAGAAGGTGGCAGAATCCAGTTCTGTTCTGGGCCCCACTGGGTGCTACAGCCTGGCGGTCATCATGATCCCCTGGTTATTTATTGTCATAACATTAATCATGCTGAACTCACTTGGCATTAATGAGGACGTAATGTGTACTTGGAAGGGAATTTTTATTGTAGTGCAGCATTAACTAACTGGCCTATTATTTAAAGTGTTACCAGACTTGGTATGTACAAATGGTTTACTTTGCAGTCTCCAAGTGTTGAAACTTTGTATGGTTTGTGTCAAGAAAATATGAATATGGAACACAAAGGAGGCAGGGGCTGAAATAATGTGGGCTGTCCTCTGGCTGGCAGGGTGACAGCACACTGGAGGAGGGGCACCCACGGGACAGCTTGGGCAGCCCACTGCTGCTGTGAGCCTCTGCTGGTCTAGTTCCTGTGTCTGGGCAGAATGTGGACATGAGAATCTTCTAGTGGGATTGAGGGGCTTTTGGAGTCACCACCCTGTGGATTGGATGAAGGGAAACAGAATAATAGGATTTAGAAGTGGGAAAAAAGCTGTGGCCCATGTTGAGGATCATGTGTTCTCCAGATTCTTTTCTTCATTACTGTTCAGCGGCAGTTATGGCCCCGTCCCCCTGCATCAGTCCATTGGTCTCCCCACTTCTCCACCATGTTGAGCCCTGGCCCCTGCTGCCCACCCTTATTGGACTTCATACCCTGAGGGGTGAGGTGCTCCAAGCATCCTGGTGCTTATATATATACTCTTCCCTTATTTGGCTGATATCATTTATCTTTTGAGATTCAACTCAAGCAACACATACTTTATGGAGTTTTTCTTCACCTTAAAGGTGTATTTAGATGACCTTTTTCTGAGGACCCCTGTGAAGGGCCACACAAGCTGGCCTACAGGGGAAACAACTCAGATAAATATGAGATAATCCTTTTCAGGGTGGTGTGGAAGGCAAGTCCACCCCCAACACATGCACACACACACACACACACACACACACACATGCACATGCACACATACACATATGCATGTGCACACACCATTTAGTCAAAGAACAGAATTTTAATGCATAAAACTAAACTGCCTGAGAGATAAAGTGCTAAACTCTGCAGTGTTTATAGCTGGACAGGAGTAAACAAATGGGCCATTAGGATAAATTGTTCAGAAGAGGGAGAAATTAGTTTGTGCTAGATCTTGGAGAAGAGTTAGGAAACAGAAATACCTATGAGGAAGCAGGTGAGGAGCATATCAGGCCTTGGGTGGAGTTTAATGATACCCTCATCCTGTTCCAATAAATCTATTTTATGGTTAACAAAGCGCTCCTACTTTATCTCCTATGATCACCAAACCAACACTATTAAATATTCAAGGAATATACTCTAGATCCCATTTTTCAAATGAAAACACAACACAATAGAAGACAAACACAGATGCTCAGATAGGTCAGCAGGCAGCATGGCCCCCAGCCAGCAACTGGAAGAAGAATAAGACTTCCTGCCACCATGCAGGGATTGGTGGTAGATGTACTGAATTAAAGTTGTTTCAAATGCAAGTGTTATGCTTGCTAGGGTTGCTCCAGATTGACTCAAGGCGGTGTCCTCAATGAGGGGAATATTGCCCTTGACCTTGGTGGTTCTATCAGAAGACGTGAGAGAACAAGGAGCCAGGTAAATGTTAATCTAAGCTCTTGCCTGTGCCCGTGGGTGCTGACTGGTGAAACCCAGCAGGGGATGAGGAACATGGGTGTGCAGGGAGTAAGCAGAGCACCTTTAGAAGGAAACACGTTTCAGGTGACACATCCTTTGCCCAGGGGGACATATAGCAGCCATTCAATGCTCGCCAGAACCCAGAGGGTAGGGAAAAGCCACAGGCACAGCAGATCCAGCCATCAAGTGTGAATAAAGTACGTGGTATGAAAAGAATGAGAATTTTAAGGGGAATTACATGAAAGAAGGTTTCTCTGTTGCTACAGTCTCCAATTCCATTTGGTCCATAGACTAACCACATACAGGTAACTGAGGCTAGTTAAAAACAGTAACCATGCGATCTAAGAAAGGAAGTCAGGATGTGTAGACCTGTGAAGGCAAGCACACCTGTGCCTCAATGGACCGTGCCCACCGCCATGTGTACCTTCGGCACAGTGGCTGCTGTTCATTTTTGTGAAATTGTATGTAAGGACTGTGTCCTCAGCCCTGCTTTAGGACCCTGACCTGTGCTCCCACACCACAATGTACAACTCTAGCATTCTTCCTTTTGATTTCCACTGACTCTGGATCGAGTGTTCTCTTCATTGCTTCTGGCTGTCTTATGAGCAGAGGCACAAACCTTGCTCTCACCCCTAACTCAGCCTTGCTCTCACCCCTAACTCAGCCTCAGAGATTCCTAGGAGCTGGCCAGGCCTGGCAGACTCATAAGTGGATGAGGTGGAGATATGGCAGCCTGTCCTTGGGAGGATGGCTCTTGGGTGGCGGGAGGTTCAGAGTTTATACCAGTGAGATCTGTCCCAAAGGTAAAAGAGCTCTGAGAAGTTGTTTGAGCTGGAGAGAGAAGGGCCAGGCCTCTTAGAGAAGCTTCTAGAAGTCTGACAGAAGGTGAGAGAATCATCAAAACTGGGAGTGAGATCAGGGAATCTTCTGAGGAAACCAAGGCTAAGGACCATGCTAGTTAGAATAAGTAACATTAGTGGTTGTGTGATGGAAACAACAACGTTTCTGGACCCCAGTGGCTTAACAGAGTACAAAAGTTATTTCTCACTCACACAAAGTCCAATGCTGTGTTCCTGGTGTCTCTCCAGGTGGCATAAGACGTGTTCATTAGGGCCATTGGCTTCTCCTGTCTTGTGGCTTTGTCTTCCCCTGGGGCTGTGGATTGCTCTGACAGGTTTCTGTGTCTGGCTGACAGATGGGGAAAGAAGGACCAGGCCTAGAAGGGGACACAGCACTGCTGTTCCTTCCTTCGCCAGAACTCAAGCCCACGGCCACACCTAACTGCAAAGGAGGCCAAGACATATGGTCTGTGTGTTCCAGAAGGAGATGTGTCCTAGTACATCAGTCTCTGCTGTGCCCGGCGTGGACCGTGACTTCTATGTATAGCATTTGTCTATATATGTATTTATTTGGATCCTGGTAGATATTGGATATCAGGGGCCCAGCCAGACCCACTGATTGCTGGGCTTAGGGTAGTCTGACCTTACCCTCTGTTGGGAGATAGGGACCTCATACATAGCCTCACCTGCTTCTCATTGTTTTAGGGCCTGGACTTGGTAACCTGAAGTCGGATGGCTTTTAGGCCCTGTGGATTAATAGGACATAGATAGGGGAGATGAAGTCCTTGGCCTAGAAACAGCTGATGGGTCTGCCCTTTATCAAGCCCCCTCTCCAGGCTTACCAGTCCACTGGCTGGGGAGGGTTTGACTGTGGGTACCAGCTCACCACAAAGTGCCATCCTCTGAAATCATTTTTATTCCCTATGCTTTTCTGCTCCTTTTTTCTTATGATTTCTCCTGACTTCCTTTTCTTTTCTTCCTAACTGACATTGTGGTCAATGTCTGCTGGTAAGTTAAAAGAGTTTATCCAAGCTGACACTCTGTTTAGAATTGATAATTTACATTCCAGCTTTCGTGAGGTCTTGCCATGTCTTGACCGTGGCCAGTGTGTTCTCTCTGCGTGCTTGGCATTGCTCTGTGCAGAGCGAGGAAAGCAAAGGTCGAGTCTTCAGTGGGTAAGATCTTGATGAAACCCCGTCTCCGTGTGACAGACATGAGGACACCATATGAGAATGTTTACCCATTCAGTACCCTAAGTAGCTGCATCTCTACCATGCTCTCGGAAACCATCCAGGAGTTTGCAGGGGCACACAGGATTGGGGGGGCTGGGTGATTCTTCCCCAGTGAGCTGCACAGCCCCTGAAGATGCAGAGCCCCTTTCCTTTTGTTCAGTGTTACCTTTATGATACCTCCAAATTATGATAGGCCTGGGAGCTGGGAGGCACATGGCAGCACCGTCTCCCTGCTTCTGTGAAACTTTGGGCAACTCATTATTCTCTTTTGACCTTAATTTCACCAATTGCATGGCAAGGAGGTCAGGAAAAATGTTAAAGTTCCACTCAGCTCTGAAACCCACGAATCTTAATTTTGTTGAACAATCTCTATAGCTCTCCTTTCACATAGTGTAGGACAGAAAGTGTGTGTTCTTTTTTTTTTTTTTTTTTTGTATTGGGAATTGAACCCAGGGATGCTTAGCCACTGAGCCACATACCTAGTTCTTTTCATTTTTTATTTAGAGACAGGGTCTCTCTAAGTTGCTTAGGGCCTCTCTAAGTTGGTGAGGCTGGCTTTGAACTTGTGATCCACCTGCCTCTGCTTCCTAAGCTGCTGGGACTACAGGCGTGTGCCATTGTGCCTGGCAAGAGTGTGTTCTTGAAGACTGAGTTTTCTCATGTTCAAGATGGAGAAAAGATCCATTACTTATTAGGATTTGCAAAGACTAGAAGAGGCAATATATACTAAGGGTTTAACAAGGGACCTGGCTCTCAGGTGCTAACAGTTATGTCTGCTGCAGCGCTCATCCCTGAATGGAGCCTGGTCCATGACTCTTGGAACCATGAGCCAATCCTCTGCATAGACAGAGACCACATGTAGAAGATGGTTGATCAGGCATGTGGGGTGGTGGCCCAAATCCTGGGATTTGGAGCTACCCATGTTAAACCACGGATTTGGGGAAGATGCAATTTCTGGAGCTAGCAACTGGCTTTGCCCTCTAAGTACAGGAGAAAACCCAAACAGGCCACGGAGAGGGCAGACTCTCTGGGTAGAAACACATGCAAATATGTTTGTCATTAGGCCTTTCATGCCAATAATCCGTATCTTTCCCTCTTTCCTTTGTTACATTTTTTTTCTGGTGGCCCCAAGCCAGACAAAACACACCATAAGCTTTAGCCGCCGATGCTGCCTCCCTGCTGCCTCCCTAGGTGTGGCTTTCAGGTGCTTTTTGAGGTCAAGTTGGGACTTGTGGTCAGTCTCTGAGAGCACCTGGCTAACAGTGTCCTCCAGTTTTCCCTGTATTTTACTCCCAAGTGCCAGTGGCCACACTTGTGAAAGCAGGACAGTAAGAGTGGAGGCCAAGAGGCTCCAGATACCAGCAGCCCAGGCAGACCCTTGGCTTTCTGAGGACACCAGTGGGTCCACTCCACATAGCTTAGCACTGACTCTGGCCTATGGAAGGCCTCATCGTCCTTCTCCTACAGGGAAAACCCTGTAGTAGTTTTCCTTGTAAAAAACATTTGGTCCCATCTCCAGGTGCTTTTGGGTCTTGGCACATTCCAATCCTCATTCCCAGAATGTAGATTCACTAAACCTTCACAGACCCACACCCAGTGCCAGGCTTTTGCTGGTCCTTTCACTGAGAGAGATGCCAGTTCCTCTTCCCTCTTCCTGTTCTGCTTACCCAAGGCCTGTCCTTGGATGTGAAGCTCAGTTCCAGCTGTACCTAGACATCTTTTCTGGACTGTTCTGGAAGATGACCTGCAGCCCTACTCTGACTCAGAAGGTACCTGGTATCATTATTCATGGCTTTCTGTGTAAGTTACTGGTTTATCGAAGGGTCTCTGTTCATTAAAGTTTACCTTCATAATGGTTTTTACTTTTTTTCACCAATCATTACTTTCAATGAAATCATTTGGAATCTCCTTTTCACACAAAATAGTGGCTCCTTTAACAGTATCTAGCTCAGATACCATAACTTGCCTGTTAAACTTGGTTATTAGAATGATTTTATGATTTGACTTATTCCTAATAATTAATTAAAACACACTTCAGTCTCAAACTTGACTCACGACTCTTCTCTGTGTACCTACCAATGTCTAGCTTTGCTCCTTGGCTTGGGTGGCTTTGAAAGAGAACAGGTATATGAATGTGTGTGCATGCTGAGCATGTGCATACCTGTGTGCAAGTGCATGTGTGCTGGTGTGAGTGTATGTTTGCACACGCATGTATGAGCACGTGTTTGCCTGTGAGCGCATGTTTCTGTGCATGCGTGCACGTGTGCATTTGTTCATGTGCGTGTGTGCATGCACATGATTGCGTGCATCCGTGTGTGTGTGTGTGCGTGCGCTTGTGTGCTTGCACAGGTGACATTTAGTTCCTCAAGTGTCTTGGGGTAGAGAGAAGAGGCCCTGGGGAGGACTAGCATCTTCCTATGTCTTCTAGGTTGGATCTAACTACTCCTTTGGCTCATGAACTACGCATTCTATAAGGAAGTGTGACGTTTCCAATGTGACCTGCTGACAAGATATCATGCTTATGGGATCCTGCTAGGCACTGAGGTTCCTTACAGGTTTGGCCATCCCTTCTGGCCCATTCTCATGTGATGGTATGCAGGCTACATCTCATTTGCTGAATATTTTTCTGCCATTCACATTTGGTGATTCACAAATTCATTTGCTCTCTGCTATCTACCCCAGGCTGGCAGGCATCTTCCACACTTCCTGAATCCTGGGGAGCCAGGCACAGTGTTCCAGCCCCCTTTCCTCCTGGAAGCTTCTCGTCACATGAGTCCTCTCCAGTTTTCTTTCCCCTTGCTCAGGTAATGAAAAGGCAGGTCAACACATCATGTGCAAAGCAGACATGGAACAGGTGAATGAGGTGCAAGTCTGGTTTGTGCAAATACTTCTGTTTAAGTTGGCTGGGGTGCTCTAACAAAATGTCACAAACTTGAGGGCTTCAAACAATAGGAATTCATCATTTCACAGTTCTGGAGGCTAGATGTCCAAAACTGGGGTGTTGGTAGGGCCATTCTCCCTCTGAAGTCGTTAGGGTAGTATCTGTCCCTGGCCTTTCCCTTATCTTCTGGTAGTTTCCTGGCTTGTGCTGCGTAACTCCAGTGTTCACAGGGTGTCTTCTTTATCAAGACCACAGTAGTGTTGGACTAGCTAGTAATGTTGGACAACTAGTAGTTTTGGACTCTACTCTAGTGTGACCTCTTCTTAGTGGTGGGGAGTCTTCAGATTCCACATTTGGTCTCAAGCCCCTTCCATTCTTCTAGGTGGAAAATAGTCAGGGTCATTGCAGGTATCGCAGGTCTCCTTGACATGAGGAGTTTAGACATGTGCAATGTTTATGCCTTTATAAGGTTTTGTTCTGAGGTACTGTAGCTGGGACTTCAGTGTATGCATTTTCTTTCTTTTTTTTGGTACTGGGGATTGAACTCAGAGGTACTTGACCACTGAACCACATCTCCAGCCCTATTTTGTGTTTTAAAATAGAGACAGGGTCTCACTGAGTTGCTCAGTGCCTCGCTGTTGCTGAGACTGGCTTTGATTCTCCTGTCTCAGCCTCCCAAAGTGCTGAGATTACAGGCTTGTGCCACTGCGCCAGGCTCAGTGTATGCATTTTCTAGGGACACAATTCAACACACAGTTATCATAACTTCCAATCTTTATGAGCAAGGCTTAGAGTCTTGCTCTTCAGTTCCTTTGGGGAGAGGACATGGACTTTCTGTCTGAATGCTTTACCCGGAGAATGCAAACCACTCCTACTTGTCTCTCACATTCTCTTTTATGTTGACTAAGGCAGGTGGTTTGTGGTGGTTAGGACTACTTCTGGTACCTTGAAGCCCATAGGAAGGGCGATGGCGACTCTCTGAATTCAAGATCTGGAGCACTCAGCAACTTTTGTCTGTCACTTTGGGCCTTGGTCACAATTCTGCAAAGACAGAGCCCAAACTTTTTACTCTTGATGCATGTTTTATCTTAAGAAAATTCAAACTTGCAGGGCAAAATCAGTATCTAATGCGTTTGGTAATGCAGTACGCAATGCAGCCGCTGTTTCTTTCTGGCTGTTTCCTCACTTGGCCAATAGTCACAGTGTACATTAAGCCCTGCGCTAGACTTTTGGGAGGCAGAGGTGAGACCTGTTCTCTGTCATGCATTGCCCACAGTCTCACGGGGTCAAAGAGACATTTATGAACAAACTGGCCACAGTAGAGTGCTAGGAGAGGCTCAGTGTGGGTCTGAGGAGGGATCCCCAAAGCAGCTGATGTAGAAGGGGCCCTGCTCCATCCAAGTTCCCTCCTCAAGGTCTTAAACTCAGCACATACAACACACTGGCAAGCACGGGCCTTTCAGTAAAGCTCCAGAGGAAAAGAGCATCTCAGGGCCTCAGGAAGCAAAGGGCCCTGTCTGCTACTTAACAGATGCCTGGGAAGCAGCTTCAAGATTCATCATTGCCCAGGGAAGGGCAGAGAAGCATGGTCAGAGCTGTGCAGCTCCTTAGAGGTGGTGACTCATGAGCCTCATCCATCTGACGTGTGTCCTCATCCCTGGGAGTGTGCTCTGAACAGAAAGAGAGATGGTGGCTCAGAGGACTGGGTCCCTTCTTCCTCCACCTCCCCTATACAAGGCCTTCTGAATGGGACTTACTGTCCTTGACTTTGTGCCTGAACAGTAGTTTGAGCAACTAAGACACCTGAGAATTCCCCAAATTTGGTGCCTACAGGAGGGGCAGAGCTCTGACTGAAGGAAACGTCATGCGAGGTGTCTGTGCCTTGTTCTTTAGAGCTGGGGGAGGCGGTGGGGAGTCTTCAGATCCCACACTCTGTCTCAAGCCCCTTCCATTCTTCTAGGTGGAAGATAGTCTGGGTCAGTGCAGGTATCGCAGGTCTCCTTGACATGAGGGGTTTTGTAAATTCTTTTCTGGAAGCCAGGTCTGTAGCTCCTGAATTATCCCATGAGTAAGGGCCACTGTCAAGCACTGCGGTGACCCCACACCTGCTCTTTGGAGTAACCTTTGGGATTGAACTTAAGATTGCATGGACACCTCTGGCTTCAGCAATAGCTCCACTGCTAGGGCATGTGCGTCCTTCGAGCACATGCAGTGGGGAGGGCAACTACCTTCCATGTGTCCTACCCATCAGGACATTTCATAATTTGTTGTCAACAGCAGTTTTTAGACTGTATCACTTCCAGGCCCTACAGAGCTGAGTACAAGGAAATACCTTAAAGAAATGTAGAAGTCATTATCATCCTCATTTTGCAAATGAGGAAACTGAAGCTTAACGAAATTGCTGTGGATTGGATTGTACCCCCCACCCCGAAAATGCATACGCTGAAACCCCACCCCCAATCAAGTGGTATTTGAAGGTGGAAACTTCAGGAAGTGGGTAGGTCATGAAGGCAAGGCCCTGATCAGATGGGATGAGTGTCCTAATAAGAAGAGACACTAGGGATTTACTTTCTCTCTCTGATCTCTGCCAGGCAGCTGGGGACACAGTGAGAAGACAGAAGTCTACAAATTAGGAAGAGAGTCCTCACTAGAATCCAGCCATCTGGCACCTTGAACTCCAGAATTGTGAGAAATAAATGTGTTTTTTTAGCCGCCCGGCCTCTGGTACAGTAGTCTGGCAGACTGAGTTAAGACAGAAATCACTTTCTATAGCTTCAGGCTTGGAATAAAGAACCATTTCTACCTTAAGTCCACCACATTTTCCTTGCATGGTGCTATTTTTTGAGGTATGTGTTCATTTAACCTCCCTTCTTAAATATTTATTAAGCATTTACTGTATGGTTGATCTTACATTCTCTTTCATATTCTCCTTTCTCTCCTTCTTTTTGTATGTTCTGTGTTTTCTCTTTCCCTCCTCTTCTTCTACCAACACAGTTACGATAGTTATTACAGCAGTTAGAAGTCACTTTCCCCAGAATGTCACTTAATAGCAAGGTAAGAAGTCTATCGAGTATCCATTGCGTACTTCCTGATGCAGTGGTGGAGGAAAACGACCCCTCACTTCCTCCTAATTTTTGTTTACACCTTCGTGGGTAGGTTGAGGGCCTTGGGACATATGAATAAGCTTTGTCCCCTCAGCCAGCTTGAGGCGATGTTGAAATGGCCACAGACCTAGTGATGCTTGTTCTCCTCCATTGAGTATCTGTAGGCATTTACTATAAACCTGAGTCTCTTGAAAATCACTGAGCAGGAACAGCTTCCTCCGAGGCTCCAGGTGGCTCAGTATCACCATTGGACTACTTTGTGCCCCTGTGTGCTTGATGTGTCCTCCATACTCTGCACACATCCACATCTTAGGGTCTGCAAATTGGCTTAATGGGATCGAAGCCTTAGCTGAGCTGTTGCTGCTGGAGCCAGTCAGCTGAGGAGCAGGTCAATTTAGAGGGATTAAGGAATTACATGTGATTAAAAAAGGTTCAGACTCCCGAAGCCCCCAAATGACATTGCCTGAGAAGCAGGAATCCATGGCCAGTTTCTCTTCATTTTTCAAACTGAGATGAAGACAAGCATTTTATTGGCTTTTAATTTGATACTGATGGGGCCTCCCACCCTAATCAAGGCCTCCCTTGCTCATGACCTGATTCGAGAGGCCATTCTGTGAGGCACTGAGGGACTCCGTCAAACACATGGGGTATAGCATCAGGTCCTTGCTTGAGATAGCTCTGGCTTTGCCATGGTCCCGTAAATTGACGTGTAAGCTGGTGTGTGTGTTACCACGTGCCTATACCTGTGGCTATGTCCTTGTAGTCTGGAGTCAAATTGCCTTTCTCACATGGTGAAAAGGA
Organism: Geosciurus inauris; assembly: GCA_004024805.1. Lineage (NCBI taxonomy): Eukaryota > Metazoa > Chordata > Mammalia > Rodentia > Sciuridae > Geosciurus > Geosciurus inauris. Next base: position 82,175 of record PVHX01004946.1, on the reverse strand, counting down.
TACCTGATCTTAAAGGGATGATCCGAGGGCCAGTTTCTGCAGAAATTCTCTTCCCAGTCTTCTGTCAACTGTCTGCCCCATCAAACCTGCATGTGACCCCAGGGCTTGGCTGTTTTGCCTTGTTTGGGCCTCTCTAGGTCTCTGGGAATGACTCAGGACCCACGATCTCTGTCAGCTCTGGAGTGAGGCCAAGCTCATGCCTTCTTTTCTGCTGTCTTCATTAATACTGGGCTCGCGTCCCGGCATTCCTGAGAAATTGATAGAGACAGAACATCAATTGTAGTTTAGCTCTACAACGGGGAAACTCACGGTGACAGGCTGGCGGATTTTTTTGCCAGGGAAGCCGATGGGCCCTTTCCTGAAGTGGTCCAGAGTTGAGGCTTGCTGGGCTTGCGTGAGGTCATTGAGTGGGACAGAAGACAAGAGCAACAAGCCGCTAATCTGCTAATCGCAGCCTGGCTAAGTGATCTTACCTTTGTGTTCGGCTTTCTTGGACTTGATAAGTGGCTATGCAAGGGGACAAACCCAGTGCCCCCTCTCAGGCTGGAAGGACACTGAGGTGTAGGAGCTAGCACTCAGTGGGCTAGGTGGAGGCCAGGCTGGGCAGTGTGGTTGGACCTGGAACTCTGCTCCAAGGAAGGGTGCAGGACTTGGGTGGGAAGAGAAGCTGGGCGGTGTGGGCACAGGGTGGGGCTGCTCAATGGCTGCCACATTTCTCTATTTCTCGCTATGTTTGAGCAAAACATGTGGCTGCTTTTTCTCATTTAGGTTTCTTTGAATCTCCTTTGGTCAGGTAATTTTGGGGGAGGTGTCCATAGTGAGTCAGTCCGTCCTTCCTTCCTTCCTTCCTTCCTTCCTTCCTTCCTTCCTTCCTTCCTTCCTTCCTTCCTTCCTTCCTTCCTTACGAGATGGGAACACAGTGGCCTTTGCCTAAGAGACAAGCAAGAGAGACGATGGATGTTGCCCAGACTCACTTGCTGGTGTTCCTGTGTTCTCCATCCCAGCAAGCAGCACCATCCGCCCCTCAGTTGCTCGACTCAGAGATCTTGGAGTTGTCCTAGACTCTTTGCAGTCCCTACCTCTGCACCATGTGATGTCCATTCCCTTTCTCTTGAAGGTACCTCCATCTCTTCTTCCCTACTTGGCCCCTCTAGTCCAGGCCTCCATCATCTTTCCCTTATGGGACCACAGAAGTTACCTCTCTCTGGTCTCTACTTCTGGTCTTGCCTTTTAACTACTGATCTTCCATCCTTTGGACAGGATCATCCTTCTCAAGTGCCAATCTGACCATATTACTCCTCTGCTCACACCCTTCAATAGCTTTCCACGGAGAGTTCTGGGTCAACTTCAGACATCTTTGCCCAGCCTGTGTGGCAGGGCCTGGCCCAGTCTCTCCTCCAGCTTCACTGTCATCCTGCCCACTTGGCTTGTGGCGTCCTTTCCAGTCACTGTGGGTGTCTCTCCCTGAACATACTAGGCTTTCTCTAGCCTCTAGTCTTTTGCATGTGCTTTTCCTCGGCCTGAACTCTTTTCCTGTTCTCTTGTCCAGCTCTGCCCTTTTGTCAGGTCTTAGGTTGCACATCACTTCCTTTGGGATTGAGATATCTTTTCTGACTCCCTCAGTCTGGACCTGTCTTTGCATTTCCAGAGCATTTTGTATAGTCCCACCTCTTAGGACTGATCATAGTGCATAGAAAATGGCTCTTGATACAGAGGAAATTTTTTCCTTCAGAGATGGTACAGAATTTTGTTGAAGAAGGAATTGGATTTGTTCAGGAACATATCTTGGTAAGCCACTTGGTTTAGAAAATGAGACTGTTGGGGCCTGGCTTAACAGTACACATGGAAACCAAAGAGGTTTCTGAACTGCTGTGAAGAAGATCTGGGTGCCAATAGGTTAAGTGAGAACAGATTAGGGGAATCAGATGGAGACCGGATAGTTAGTGGAATGGTCAAAGAATTTCTAAGACCAGGAGAAGTCACGTTCAGTTAGGGTTGTTAGGCATTTTTTGAGATATAAACATTTATTGCGTCCCTAAACCTTTAGTTCAGTTGACCCTACACATTATGAACCACATGAGTAAGTGGTATAAGCCCAGAAGAGAGGGTGGGCTCATGTTTGGGACTCTCCCATGGTGGAAATCAACACACAGTTGTAACACAATGAAGAAAGGCTAAGAATTCAGATGTCACAGGATGAGTTAACACCAAGATGTGAGTTCTTTTTGGAAGACTTGAGAACTTTGAAGAAGCCATTTGGACTTTACCAGGAGTTGGGTTAAGAGTTTGGACTAACTTTCTTAGATTTATAAATGGGGAGACCTCAGTTGGTACCTGGGTTCCAATTCCTTGTCCACATCTTCACTAAGATAGACCTATGTAGAATACATGTGCCCCTTACACTATCTCCATATTGAGCTAAAAAAATGGGTATGGAATGAACAAAGGAAAGAAAGATCATAAAATGTGAAGTACTAGGTCCTCTGCAGGAGTTGTTTGAGGTTTCAGAAATATCTGGGGCAACCGAGTTCCACGCAGGCAACGGGAAGCAGGAGGCGCCCAGGTCCTGCACATGCCACTTCTTCTGTGAGCAAGAGCTGCCCCACCGGGAGGCACATGCCATCTGAGAATGGAACTGGGCTTAACAGGACCAGGACACTGCACAGGGAAGGAGGTCCCAGTAGCAGCAGGAAGGCCTGGCAGAGAAGTCAGGGCTTCTGCATGATGCAGGACTAGATGGCTGGAAAGCCCATATGGACTCACTTCTCCATTGCCATCAGTGAGGCATGGTCCCTGCTCTCAAGGTAGTCACTGTCCCTCTGGGAAGTAGGGCACGACAGTAGGAACCATCACAAGGCACCACACAGGGCAAGGTGCCATGGTGAGTTGATTTTGGCATTCCAGATAGGGATGATCCATGATCCCATGGACACTGTCAGATCTGCTTGGTATGGTACTCGAGCCAGATGGTGGAGCCTAGGACCAAGCAGTCACAAATTTCTGAGGTTTCTGCTTTCTCTGATGGTTGGTTTGCTTATATGTCTGCTGTTCTTGTTTATATATGCTGTTCTTGTTTCATTACCTTTAATTATTCTTATGTTGCTCATATTTTATGCCACCTTTCAAAAAATAGGATCTTCCTCAACATATTAGATTTCATAATGACTTGGATATCAAAGATGAACATGAGTCTGCTTTTGCCTTTCCATGTGTGAGATTGCTGGGTATTTCTAAACCCACAATCAAACAAATGCCTTGTGATGGTCTTCATCAAATCACCTTTGACCATATTATGGAGGTTCTTTTCCCCCATTCCCAAAAGATGTGTGTACCAGTGGAACAATCTGAATAAACGAATGTTCTTGCTGAATTCAGTTCCCCTGTGGACAACCTCATGGTTTATAGTATTTAATCAGATTCCTCTTCTCTGTTCCTTGGAAATCTTCCTTCAGTACTTCTCCTAACCCAGGTCCCTGGGGACTTCACCCCCTCAGGAGGCCAGTGTGGGAGCAGTTCTTTGGAAAGCTGGCCTGGGAACGGCTAGAGTGAAGAGTGTTTATCTTTTCCTCTCCAAGAAAGGTCACAGGAAAACCTTTGCTAAGGATAAGCTTTTTGGAAGGATACATGGCTGGCTTTGGTGTGGACCCCTCAATGAAGCTGCCTCCTTTGAGGGAGTTGAGGTGTCTGCAGCAGCAAGAGCAGCACCCTCAGCCTGGGGAGGGGAAGTACCACTCCCACCCCCAACAAGGGATACCTGCCTTCCTTTGGGCTCAGGTGTGTGTTTCTCTTCCTTATGAATAAATCTGCACTGAGAAAGACTTCCTGCATCCTCCCTGCCCACCCCCCATTGTGGTTCTATGGTTCCGCAAGGTGGCTCCAGTGTTAGTGACACTCGAGCCACTCTGATCTATCCGCAGAACCTTTCAGAGGGCTTTCAGTCCCTAGCCACCTTGCCTTGGCTCATGCCATTCCGTTGCTTGGAATCTCTCCCTCTCTCCCTCTACTCCAGGCTGACTCTCACTCTCCCTTTAAGACTTAGCTCAATTCCCAGTGCTTTGGGGGAAGACTTCCCTGGCCCCTGGGTTGGGGAAGATGCCTCCTCTGAGCTCCCATTATGCCTTGTGCCACATCCCACCTCCATCCTGGTTGCAGCCATATTCTATTGAGACGGAGGGTTTACTTGCTTGCCTTTTTCACTAGACCACCGGCCCTTGAGGAAAGGGAAGCGATTCAATGTGGAATCCTCCCATTCAGAGCCATATCCAGCCCAGGGGGTGCTCAGGAAATACTTGTTGAATATGAGAGGGACGGAGGAAAGGAATGGAGATAGAGGAGTGAAGGGAGGGGAGAGAGGGAAGGGCAAAGGAGGGTAGGTGGTAGGGAGAAAGAGAGAGAGAGAGGGAGAGAGCGAGAGAAAGCCAATAAGCACACTATGATTTGGGGGTAGTTGTTTGGAGTGGGGCATAATCTCAATGCTATCTTTCTTCTCATTCACTGTTGGCTGGACCTTTCCATGCTACTCAAAGGTACTGACCCCAGGCTCAGCTACCTTGGGCTTTTTAGATGACTCTAGGGCTTTGGACGCCCATGTCTCCGTGTGCCTGGCTCCATTTGCAACTGGTTGGGAAACTCTTCTTAAGAGTTCTCTGCTTCTCCCCTATAGGTAGACTGCTCTAGCTTGGCTCATACACTCTCTTTGCCAAACCTGTCTTCATTTTTCGCTCCCTCCTCTTTGCTCGTGCATCCGCCCTGCTTGAGATCTCTGTTTCTGCCTTTGCTTTCTCTGCGAACTCTTGACTGTTCCCTAAAATCTTCTTCCAGCCCCTGTTTCTAGGAGTCCTGCATGTTCATGGCTCTCTGCTCACTGGTCTTTCTCCTCTGGGTCCTCTGGCCTTCATTCTGATCTCAACATTCACAATTTGCCATTGATCAATATCCCTGTCTCCTCACAGAGCAGTAAATGAATTGCTGACCAAAGACCCAATTGTGTCTGCCCAGCTCCTCAGTCAGGTCCCTGGCCAGTGCTTGGGGGATGTTCTGCTTGAAGCAAGTTGAGCCCAGAGCTGCAGAGAGGACAGACATGGGAGAAACCACAAGTGGAAAAGGCGGGTGTTGGCCCTGGATTGGAGGGGGGTTGCTCAGGGATCTTCCATCCAATAACACCTCCTCTACCTGGAGTGCCACCATTTATGAATGTGTCCTCCTGGAGACAGCCTTTGTGACAAAAAAGAAGCAGCTAGAAAAGAATCTCATTCTACTGCTCTGGGGACTGTTTATGGCCAGGAGAGCCTCAGCAGGGAAGCGATGGGACAGGGGAGGAGGCCTGGAAGGAGACCCAGCAGGGAAGCGATGGGACAGGGGAGGAGGCCTGGAGGAGACCCAGCCCCTGACTTTTCCACAGTTGTGTGGGCTGGTCCAACTGCACTGGGTCGAGGCAAAACTCAGGGAGGCCCTGGACCTCCCGCTGCTCTGCTGATAAAACAGACTCCCCGTTCCAATCTGGAGAGGCCACTGCAAACTAAGTGCTTATTTGAAAGGTCCCCTGGAGCCGTCCTCATGGGATCAAGAGGCAGAAAATAGTTTAATGAGGACACCAGTCTGCAGGTGCACCTGTGCTAATTCTGCAGACAAAGACACTAACCTGACAGCTTCAGTCCTGCAGGGCAGACAGGAGCCCACACTGAAGCAGGAGGTAGGTGGAAGGCATTCTGAGGACTCTGCCCCGTCGGCCTGGCCCAATAGCTTGCTCCCATAGCAGGCTCAACAGTGTCCATGGGACCCAGTGGCTGCTTCTCAGCCACCTGGGGCAGGAGGGATCTCTGGCAGGTGGTGAGGAGACACATAGAGTGTGGAAGTTAGGGAGAACAGGTTAGAAATTCCAGCAAGACTCAGGGCAGGCAGATGGAGAGTCCAGCACAAAAGCTGTTAGAGATCTGAATGTGTGACTCATACTTAGAAAAATATTTATCATATTTATCATACTAATAAATATATGTGTCATATATTCCTTTGCATCCTCTCTGTGTTGTGTATATATACATACTTCTTTATGACTGAAACAAAATCCTATTCTTCTATTTAAAAATGCCTGTGATCCCCTGCAATTATTTCACAGAGTCACTGATGAGCTGCTTCCCACAGTTCAAAAAAATGCAAGTCAGGCTGACGGAGGATTGAGTTGGGGAGTAAGAGGGCTTCAGGGCCTGGGGGAGACAGCACAGCCTGGCCTTACCTCTGTACCTGTTCAGTGGGAGCAGTTGTGCCCCGTTCTAGGGTCTGTTGTAAAAGTTCAATGAAAACATCTGTGTAAAGTACTCAACATAGGGAAGACATAGAAAGCCTTTAGCAGCCATTAGAGATGATGATGATGATGAGGAGGAGGATGACATCCATTCTGTCCTCTTAGAGTGGGGATGCTGCAGTCCATATGGCTCTACCTTCTTCCTTATAGCCACCCCTGCTGGAGCCAGGCTGTCAGCCACATCTGTAACTGTCTGACAGCTGCAGTTCCTCAAAGAAGTGGGATGTACCTTGAGCAAACATGGGTGGGATCAGAGCTCTGCAAGGGGGCTGCAGTCAAGTTGGGACCTAGATTAGTGACACCATGATGTGCTTATAGCATGGAAAGAGTCTCTTGCAGTCCCCATGAAAAGCAAATGGAAACAAGGGACAGCAATTTGAGAAACAGGTAAGATGTTAGATTAAAAAATGGCAAAGAGAAAGGTCAAGGATGGGAAGAGGCAACCCGAAAAATAATGGTGGACCAGAGTCAGAGCACACAGTGGCCACTCCATGTCTTAAGAGTCTTTCTTGATGCTCTTTCTTGGCTTTTTTTTTTTTTTTTTTTTTTTGTGCAGTGAGGAGCTTGGAGACTCCTCCTCTTCCAACTGCACCCCTTCCTAGCCCTGACATGGGACAGGGTGGGAGACAGGAGGCAGAGGTATGCTTTGGGAGGACTTGGTGCTGTGCTGCTGAGGCTGGAGTAAACAAGCCTGAAACTTGGTAAGGGACCTCCCAGACATATGGGGGAGAGGCTGGTCACCTGGCTTGGAGTTGAGCAGTCACAACCACATTTTGGACACAGCCAAGAAGAAACCATCTCTGGAGTCCTTAGGTTTACCTGCTGGGTTTGTGTTGTATATTTGGTGTGTCCTGAAGAAAACAAGTAGCTCTTCTGTCCTCCCCTTCCTTCAGACGTTTCTGGCTTCCCTCTTTCTCCTAAAGTGGGCCTGGGACAGCAGGTTCAGAGTTGAGCCATGAGTTGGAAAGTGGGAGTCAGGGCAGGGCTGTGCAGGGCCAGGCAGGGTCTGGGCTTCTGGGCAGACTAGAAGGTCTCAGAGGTCTCAGACAGTACACACTGTTGAGGGCCTCATAGGTCCTTGTAGGCCTGGGCTGGTCTGTGAAGTTGCTGGTGGGGAATTCAGAGGGCATCTAGCTTATTTCTGGTACACAGGTAGCTGACAATTCTGAGGGAGATGTCAGGATATGGCTGGCCCCTGTGACCTTGTGGCTCTTGGTGGTGTATGTCTCCAATTTCCTGGTCAGTGCCCCTCTCTCAGGTGCTGGCCGGTGGCAGCTCTCTCTGGACTTGGGATCCTTGACCAACACCCAGCTGTTGCTCAAGCAGCCTTGTGCTGCTACTTCACCCACAGCCAGATGCCTGGTGGGTGCTTGCCAGTGCCACCAATAACATTGTGTTGAAGTGGAAGCCCAGAGAATTCTTCTTTGGTTAGGTGTAACTCTCTTTTTGAAATATCCAATCTAAAAATAGCTGCCTGGAAGGGTTGCTATGTTTGAGCTGCCCACCCCTCACAGAGCTCAGGGCTCAGCCTCTGTAGACCAGAGCCCAGGACAGGACTCTGCTACGTGGAGTCAGACTGTTCTTTTCCCATACTCTGCTCGTCTGTCTTTTTAAAGACACTTGGAGTTGGTTATGAGGAAGAGCAAACCAACACTGCTGCTATGGAGAGAGTCTGCCCTGTCCTATACTATGCCTGTGTTGGGGGCAGACAGGCCCGGGCCTTGTCCTCTGGGGCTCCTCTGACCTGGTGATGTCCTTGAAAGGAAGTGTTGCCATGGCAGGAAGGAGCCGGACACCTTCTGGATGTAGCTGTTCAGCAGGGGAAAGGCTGGAGGGCCTGATGGGAAACGGAAGTGGGGCCTCAAGCTCCCTGGAGTCTCTGCTTTGGGAGCTGAGGGAGTCTCAGGACGGGCTCTTCCTGCACACTCGGGTGTGGGGGGGTGTCGAGGACTTGGGCCTGGGGTCACCTGTCACAGGAAGGACACAAGCAGCATCTTCTTGCTTGTGGGTCTGGCTGGGGGCCGGGGCCAGGACAGTGTCCACTGGAGGGCACTGCGGCACCACCCTGGCTGCCTCTGCAGCCCCTCTGCCCTAGGAGAGGAGCTCTCCAGGCCCAGGAGCTGCAGCTGCCTCAGCTCCGAGGACATGGAGACCAGCAGGCTTCTGCCTGTCCAGAGACTGTCCTGGAGGCCTGGAGCCTCCAGCAGTGGGCTGCGACAGATGTGCTCTCACCGCCCCACCCCTTCACACCTTCATTCACGTCTGTTCCCTGTCACATGTCATAACCCACGTCTCCCTGCCCTCCCAGTGTCACCCCACTCACAACCCCTGAGGAGACACATGGACTTTCACCCCTCTTCACTCAATCACAGGCATGTGAACACACACACATGCACGCACACACACACTGGCGCTGCACTTCTGCAGTGCACGCTGTAACGCGACCCACCTCGGCCATGTGCCTCCCACATGCGGGCTGCCTGGTGCAGCTGTTTGTGTGGCGGGGCTGATGTAATGTCAAGAAATTTCGTGTTATATTTAAAATGACACCTGTAAAAATAATCTGCAATTTGTAATTTAAATACTGTAATACTCAATTATGTGAGCTGACAGGAAGTGTCCCAGTGGCTTTGGAGAGCAACATTCTTGTGTGCCACCACCCTCGGTGTCCTGTGAGCAGTGAGACAGGGATGAGCCCAGTCTCCTCTGAATGGCCCTGAGGGTGCAGAGCTGGGCAGCCAGGAGCTCCCACACTCTGAGTGGGTGCTGTCCACATGCCTCTGTGCTGCCCCCTCCCAGCTGCTTCCAGCAACAATGGCAGCCAAACCAGGGTCCACCCAGAGGAGTGTGGAGCTCCACAGAGGCCATCCAGAGTTGCTAAGAGCCCACTGCCCTCCTTCGGTATCCCTTAGAGTAATGACCTCAAGCCACAGTCCCTTGGCCTCATCCCACAGCCTGCCATCCCTTCTCCCCACCCCCTGCCAGTGCCTGCAGCCAATGTCCACATGTCCAAGTCCCCAGCCTAGGCCCCTGCCCCAGGGGCCCTCTCACCACAGCTTCTTCCTCCCAGCACTCAGCCCTCAGCACAGGGCACAGGCAGCGTGGCTCACCCAGACAGCATGCTCGCCCTCGGCCTCGTCCCACAGCCCCCAGCTCTCCTTAGGTTCCTCAGCTCAATCTCAAGCCCCACACCAGAGCCCCAGCCAGAGTCGCCTGCCCGCAGGCAGCCCACTACTCTGCCTGAGCTGCAGACCCATGGAACACAAGGGTCTTTGGGTGCCTGTCATGCTGAAGGTGTCCAAAGCTGAGCATCTCTCTTCTTCTCCCACCTCTCCCTTCCTCCTGTTCTGTGTCTGTGAGTGGCTGCTGGTTCTCCGCCTGACCATGTTAGAGAGCAGGCCAGGCCCTTGGCTTCCTAACTACTTTGTCCACCCTGTCTCCCTGGCCAGTTGGTTACCAAGCCCTGTCCCTTCTACCTCAACTGTCCCTTTATTCTGACTCTGTCCAGCTGTAGTCTGCATTAGTCCCAGGCCAGGGTCATTTGCAGCTCTGCCCAGGTCTCCTTTCCTCTGATTCACTTTCTTCCCCACAGAAGTAGAGGGAACTTTCCCAAGCACCATGTCCAGTGCAGCCTTCTCTGAATGATGGAAACGGCCTAGGTCTGCATTTGAGGCACCTTGAAATGTGACTGGTTCCACGAAGGAACTGGGTTTTAATTTTATTTAATTTTAATTAACTTAAGTAAACACATGGAGCTGTGGCTATCACATGGGACATTGAGAAGAAAGTCTCACCTTTGCGGTTCTGCCTGGGTGGCCCTGACGTGGCTTCCTTCTCCTGGTTCGCAGCTTGCCCTCTGCTTTTGGAGCACCACCCTACTGGGTGCCCCAACGTTCCCGAGCCGAGTGCTCTTATTTTGCCACTGTTGGGACCCCTGCTGTTTCCTGTACCTGCAGGTATGTTCCCTCCAGGTCCTCAGGAATCTGCAGGCCTCTTCCCCGCCGGGCACCTCCCCAGTTTCCCCAGGCGTGTAAAGGCTATGCACTTGAGCACCCGGCAGCACAATAGTCTGTATCTGCCATTCTCGCTGCGCCTCCTGGACAACCACCTCCTTGCGGCAAGACCTGTTCCACCCATGGTGGCGCCTGCATCTCACACACAGCAGATGTGCAGCCCATGTTTGCTGAATCGCTAAATGGAAACACTGTGTGGGACAGACACTGTGGCTCTCTCAGCAACATGTGTCCGGGCAAGCCCAGTGGAGATGGGCCAGAATGGAGGTCTTTTTAGACTCGTGGGTTCACTGCTGAAGGCCTCACTTTGCAAAGAAAGGGTGGGATCACACCTTTTGATTGACAGCACACTGCTTCCTCTTCCCGTCTTCTTCCCTTCTCCTTCCTTCACTGGAGACAGAGCCCCTACGTCTGGACCAGAGGAGGGCTTGGTTATGGTCTAGTCTTCACGTGTGTAGGACACCTGGACAAGTATGTGGTGTGTGTGGTTTTGTCTGACAAACCCAAGGGCTCTGCTTCCTCCCTCCCAAGGCTGAAGGCAGGGGTGGGCGGGATGCCGTGTGCACAGGAGGGCTTGTGTCAACTCCCATCCACCCAATGCTGTCTGTGTCGCAGGGAGTTCCCCGAAGGCTTGGCAGGCGTTTTACTGATCTCTGCAAACATAAAGGGTGATAGTGATGCCCCTATTCCACACATGTGAAAGATGGCTCAGAGAATTTGTCACTCTCCCAAATTCATACAGTGCGTGAGCAGCAAGATTTCTAAGTGAGGCACTTCTCTTTGTAAAACATACATGTCTTAGAGGCCACCAGACACGCTCCGTGTTGTCCACAGCTAGGATGTGGAGCATCTCAGAGCTCACCAGCGCCTTCCACGTTCACGTCCCTTCCCTACAGAGTTCCGCATCACCCCTGTGGAGTGGGTGGGGTAGGGACTCTGAGTCCCATTTCACAGATGAGGAGCAGAAGCTCCGGACTACAAGGTGTCTTCAGGTAGCATTTGGTGTGTTGATAGGAATGGGGCAGCCTGGGTCACCGACAGTCAAATTCCATCCTGGAGAATGAGCAGTGGCTGGAGGTCACTGTCCCATTGGCTGTGGGTGCCCTGAGGTCCCTTTCCTTTCATAGCACACTCAGCAGGAGAGATGTTTTTTTGGACCTTGCCTTTCAGATTTCCGCATTTTTTCCTTCTTCACACCAGACCGGGCATCTTTAGAACGTGGCTATTCTTGGAAGGGCTGCCTGAGAATGGGCTTTTGTTTGGATTTCTCCTTTCCCTGGAGAGGTAGGTGGGGGAACTGGAAGCCAGCAGGTCAAGGGCCCTCTCCGTCTTCTTCCCGAGGCCTCTCTAGCTCTGCAGACCAGGCCCAAAGCCCAAGAAGAAGAGTGAGTGCCTTCCTTGGGGGGAAAGGTGGGAGGAGGAGCGTTCTTGCTTGAGGACTCTGGGCATGATGCTAGAGTTTGGTTGCTTCTGATCTGGAAAACTGATTCTGGAAGCTTCTTGTTCAGGCTAGTTCCAGGTGGTTCCTTATGACCCAGATGTTTATGTACTACCATATGTTAGAGACCCAGGGCAGCAAGAGAGGAGCCTCCATTGCTTCCACGCGTGTGTGCATCCATGCATGTGTGCAAAGGGTGGAGAGCAGAGCCTCCAGGCGGCTTCAGTCACAGGGATCCTGAGTGTGTGAGGAATGTTGAAGGAGTGTTTTCCCATTCTTTCTTCTTGAGAGGCTGCCTGTTCATGGCCATATCCCCAGCCCTTAGCCCAAGTTTGGTAAATAGAAAGCATTTTATAAATAATTAGTTAGTAAATTCCTTAATTCTTCCTTTGTAATTAATTAATCAACGTGTAATTACACACTGTATAATGCACAGAACTGAAGGATACAGTCCAATGAGTTCTACCAAATACATATGCCCATGTAGCCAGGACTCCACTGAGATTTAAAGCATTTTCATGATTTGGGAAAATTCCTTGTGCCTTTTTCCTCCAATTCCTCCTCCCCCCACAGGAAAAAAAAAACAAAACTATTATTCTGAACACTATCCTCTTAGATTCATTTTGCCTGTTTTTGAAATTAAGAAGCAAATTAGAGCAAACAACATGAGCTCCTTTACCTCTGGCTTCTTTAGCTTCATACTTCCTGATGTGTGTGGCAGCTGTCCTTCCCTTTTCATGGTTGCCTACTGTTCTTCCGGTGACTCTACCTCCATTCGTTGTCCATTTTCCCCTTGATGGACTTTTGAGTTGTTCCCAGTCTGGAGCATTTATGAATAATGTTGGGAGTATTTACATAGAAATCTTTCTCTGGACATGTTTTCCTTTCTTTCAGGTAATTACACAGAAATGAAATTGCTGATGTATGCTTAAGATGTTTTCTGTAAGATGTTGACAGTTTTCCAAAGTAGTTCTACCACCTTATACCTCTACCATCAGAGTCTGAGAAATCAGTTATTCTGTTTCCTTTCTGACATTTGATTCTGATGGTGTTTTCAAGTTGGACCAGTCTGGTGGGTGTTTAGATGTAAGTCATCGTGGTTTTAATTTGCATTTCCCTGATTACTAATGGCATTGATCATCTTCTTATACACCTATTGGCCATTTGGATTTCTTATTGGTAAAGTATTTACCTAAATTTTTTCCCCATTTTTATGGTGTATTTTAAAAATTTATTTGTGGGAATTAAAAAATACATAGTCTGGATTCTAGTTCTTTGTTGAATATTGTATTGTGAGTACTTTCTTTTGGCTTATTTTTTCATTTTTTTGGTGTCTTTTAATGAGCAGAAGTCCAATCTATCATTTTTTTTTTCTGGTTAGTGCCTTTTATGCTCTGTCTGGGAAATCTCTGCTTACTCTCTGGCCTTAAATATATTACATGACATTTTTGTTTTTCTTGATGGTTTTAGCTTTTTTATTTAGGTTTGTAAGAAAAAAATCTTGATGGAATTTTTGTGTAAGGAATGAGTTGTGGATGAAGGTTCAGCATTTGATCCATCACTTCTGCAGGCAGGCATTCACTGAGCAAGTGCCCCTCTTGCTATAGGAAATGGGTTGATCATCAGCCTCTTCTCTGAGGGCAGCCCAACACAGGAGTCCTTAACAGCCTCTGGTATGAGATCATTTCTCTGCCTGGTGGAGGCATTTCCATAGAAAATAAGTGAGTAGGACTCATAATGGTGTCATACCTTGCTCAAAGGGCAATTTGTTGGAATTTGGGGGGAGGGTTCCCCTTTGAGGCCAAGGAACACTTCTTGGAGGAGGAGATTCCTGAAAAGAAGTTTGAAAAGTGAAGAGGATTTTGGTGTACTAAATGGAGGAAATGAACTCCTATAAAATCAGTAGCACCCTGCCTGTGCTAAGGGAAAAGGGCTCAGTGGCAGTCATCTACGTATCTCTCTATTTCTGCGCACATACACATGCACACATACACTGTCTGTACATGTCTCTCTGTATGCACATCTCTCTATCTGCACCCACTCTGTCTGTCTATATCCAATCTACATCCAGACTTGAATCTAGATCTATTATATGTCTATGTCTGTGTCTATGTCTTTCTGTGTCTCCCAAAATCTCTGCGCTTAGGAGCAACTAACAGACTTAGGCTGTCATGAGCTTGGTGGCACAATGTGAGCACCTCCAGTTAGCTGGGCACAGGACAGTTCTTCCAACCTTCTAGCAGTCCTCCATACTCTCCCTGTGTAAGCTGTGGCCCCCTGCAGCAGCACTGAGCAGGCCATCAGCAATCACCTGGGCTAAGCCTATCCTCAAACAGAGGGAACTGGGCTCATCTCTGCCTTCTGTAGTGGGCCACTGGCTCAGGTAGATGCACAACTCACGGTCCCTGGTTCTGGGACCTGAACTCTCTCTGCTTACTCCTTCCCATTCTCTTGGAGGTGGGGAGCTTACAGTCCTCTCCTTTCTGGGCTCTTGCCATGCTTTTCCATGCTGTGACCATTTTTGTGAGTCCTCTAAGGGATCAAGGGGTGGCAGAGTGTCAGCCCTTGCTGACTTCCCTTACAGATTTGAAATTATTAGGCCATTGAAGCTTTACTTCTAATAATTTATGGGACATTTGAGGACACTGGCTGTGTTTTTGTGACCTAGGTATCTCACATGCAACCAGCTGACAGCTTGAACCATGCTCTGTGAGCAGCAGAGCCACCAGATGGCTGGAGTTCTACCTCCACAAAGGCAGCTCAGGCCAACCCAGCATTCTGAGCCCAATTACTCTGCCCCAAACTTCTCAGGTTAAGTAACTTCTGCTTTTTTAGTGGCTTGGATGCTTTCTGTATTCTTGTTTTGTTTTCTTTTAAAGGACTCACTTCCTCCCCCAGAACCCTCGGATCTGTTCTGTCATTGATGCGGAGGTATAGAACCGTATTACAGAATAACCCAGTCGAGGCTCAGCCTGGTTTTGTCCTGATAGAATGCTAGGTGTTTCTGCCTCCTTCGAAGAACCTACCAAAAACTAGTAAAGGGGAACTATTGTCCAAACATACCTCAGACATTCCAGATGCAGGGCAGTGTGTGTACAGGTGTCATGGAGGTCGGTGGGCGGGGCAGGTCCTGGAGGGACTGAGGACAACGTTCGTTGGCTTGAATCCTCAGGTCATGGCGAAGCTGGAGTCCTCTGGTTTCTCTCTTGGGTTTCCATGGACATACCCCTTAGTTTCCCATGCTGGTGTCCCCAGGGGTCTCTGCGTGTGACTCTCTCCCCCCATCATTGGCAGCAAGGACTGTTGATTTGGCTGGGACTGTAGCTGTGACATACCCCACAACTCAGTGTGCCCTGGAGGGGAGGGCCCGTTGAGCATGCTGTTCTTCTTCTTGGAGCCTGAGTGTCCCTTGAAATTAGAGTCCCTCTGTTTATTTTCTCAGATCCTTAGTGATGGGTTCCTGCTGACTTAGAGGGAAGCTATGTGTTCCACGCAGGAGGCAGTGAGTAGCTGTTGTTTTAATCCAAATTTGGGGAAGTCTTCAAGGCTCCTGAGTTCTCCTTGGGGCCTGGGCAAAGCTCAACTCCTATCTGTTGCTACCACTGGAAGGACTTGGGACAGGAGGGTGAGTCCTGAGGTTCTGGCCCAGCTAACCTGAGCCTGGGAGCTGAGAATGAGCTTGGGTCTCTGCCATGGCTCCATGACCTGCCCTCTGGAAGCCAGTGTGACTCATCCACATGTTGACAGCCAACTTAGGCTCAGTTGGTGTGTCTCTGCTTTGTCAGGCCTTTCTATAATTCAAACCTCACTCATGGATGCCTAGCCCATGTTGGTTCTTCTAGAAAGTTCTCTCTGATTACTTCTGCCCAATTTAATTGAATTCAACAATCAGAATGCACCGTGATGTGCCAGATTATGTTTCTCTGCCTGTGTTTGGCCTCAAGTAATTTATCTCCTATTAACTTCCTCCCTGGCCTCTTCCTTTTCTGCAAGGAGTTTGCATTGTCTCTTCGGTGGAAATGAGGCCTCTTCATCACTGGTTTTCTTGAGCACTCAGCACCCAGTGGGACTTAAAGACAATTTAAGGATCACTGCCACCCGAAATTTTTCTGGGGCCTTTAGGTGGAGCCTGTCACACTCTCCATTATGTCCCCAGCATTCTCTGTATAGATGATTCTGTCAACACCCATACAATGGGACACCTATTTGTTTACAGATTCTTTCCTTCTTATAACCATTTATGGACAGGAGTTGTGTTTTAGTGAGCTCCACATGCTCATCTTAATGAAGCAATAGCTTGGACTATTCCACAGGCAGATGAACCACCCGGATGCTGCAGTTCTATTTCATGGCCCACACGTCATTCCAAGCTGAGCCAAGAGTGCCACCAAACAGACTCTACTGCTGGAACCACAGGGAGAATAGGACTTGACCTCTTGCCTGTGAAGAGGGCCTGGCTGGGCTCTGCACAAAAGACCTCTTCCAAGGGGAACAGGAAGAGATGTACGAGCAAGAGCTGCCTTGTGGGCCTTCCAAGGCACCGTGTCTCACCTCCCCACCAGGTCACCTAGGCAGGAGCACTGAAGTAAGAGATAGATGCGAAGGTGCTAGCCGGGCCTGTGACACACAGTAGGTGTTTCATGATTGAATGCTGGTTCCGTTTGTCTCCATCCTAAAAGAATCTTATGAGAGCAACCAGGCCTTTGTCCCTACAGGTTGTGACACAGAATTGAGGAAAACAGTTAAGCATCGTCTAGTTCAGTAAACTGACCTAATAACAGGGTCGGGAGGGGCTGACGTTTGTGCATTTCCTCTCCGTCTGTAGCTTCCCTGCTCCTGAGTGTCGTGCCTGTCCCAGAGACCTGTGGTTTGGAGAATGTTACCTCCCTGCTACAGTTGGACCTGGAATAGTCCCCAACGGCTCATGTGGCAAAAATTTAGTTCCAGCAGGGTCCCATGGGGTGATAGGAACTTTAGAGGTAGACATAGTGGGAGGTTTCAGCTCATCAAGGCATGCCCTTGGAGGGGCTGGAATGACTCTGCCCCTTCCTCTTTCTCTTTGTGTTCTGGCCACAAAGTGACTGGTTTTGCCATGTACACCCTTTATGATGTTCTGCTTTGCCATAGACCCAAAAGCAACAAGATCAATTGGCATGGACTGAAATCTCCAAGAATATGAATCAAAATAAACTTTTCTTCTTTTTAAATTTTATCATCTCAGGTATTTTGTTATGGTAATGGGAAGCTAACTAAACCTTCCTTCTTCAGGCCTTGAGCTCCTGAGAGCTAAGATCTTGGCTGAGTTGCTCTGGACCCCAGGTATAGTGCCTGACTCAGGGTAATGTTTTCGGTAGGCTTTGCTTGCTAATGACATGTGCAGGGCTTTTATAGGATGGGGATCATAGGGGCTGACATAGTGAGCTCTCTGAGATGACCTAGGCTTTCTTTTTGGAGTTTCTATCTGAGTTGGGGGCCCCCTGGTGCAGCCCAATATGAGAGGGATGGGATGGAGGTGGGGGACGCTGGGCTATGTGGGGATGAAGAAGCAGCAGTCCCGTCCTTCCACAGGGCCATGAGCACCTTGGATCAGCCTGAAGACCTGCTGGTTGGCTTCTGCACACAGCAGAGTCTTGGCCCCCTAGGGCTCGCCCCTGAGGCTAACAAGGAGCTTTCTGACTTCTAAAGGCCCACTGACCTCTGTCCAGCTCTGGGCTGCTCCCAACATCTCAGATTATTCTGAGTTTCCTTGAATGTGCTTCCTATCAGTCTCCTTGTGGCTCACCCGAGTGTTTGAAGTGGGGAGTGAGGTAAGTTGATACCCTCGGTCGCCCAGGGCCTAGTGAAGCCTAGCAGCCCAGCCCTGATTACACAGGCTGGGAAGTTCCCCGCCCTGCCATGTGACTGATCCTATGGCTGACGCACAGTGGGACCAGAGCTGCTTATGATTCCCAGAAGGGGAGAGCTCAGGTCCAGGGCACGGGCTCTGATGGACGATTGTTATTGCAATGTGTGTGCAGGGAATGACATCATGCTATTGAGAGCAGGAATTTTTTTTGTCAGTCTTTTAACACAAGTTTATGTTTTTCAGACCTTAAAACTGCAGGTCATTTTTTACATTTGCTATTGAGAGCAGATGTGACTGATCCCTATCGGGTTCTACTGAAAACCGGTGGGGTTGCGGAAGGTCAAATGCAGAGCGCCTTTCAATCTCCATTATTATTTCCTCCACTCAGTGGCCTCAGCAGGAAGCCCAGGCTTGGTAATGGTGGCCTTCTGAAGATTCGCAAGCTTCCTAGCCCCAGTCCCTGACCACTGGTGATTTCCACACTGTAAGTCACATTTAGGCTCAGCAGTCTGCCAGGGGAAGAAAGCCTGGGCTGAGAAGAAGGAGACTCAACACTTTCTGAGCCTCAGCTTCCCCATCTTTTCCCTGCCCTGGCACTTGGAAGGGTGAGCTGGTGAGGAGGATAGATTTGGTGTCTACTAAAAGAGAATCATGGGGTGTCTTCTGTGTGCACATCTATCGTTGGGGTCAAGTGGTAACTTTTTTTAAAAATATTTTTTTAGTTGTAGATGGATACAATACCTGTACTTTATTTATTTTTCTGTGGTGCTGAGGATCAAACCCAGTGCCTCATACAGGCGAGGCAAATGCTCTACCGCTGAGCCACAACCCCAGCCCTCAAGTGGTAACTTCTAAGGGCAGTTGTTTTCATAGGCCACTTTTATAGGCAAATTTGCAGCTCAGACTTGAGAAACACCCGTGACCTTCAAAGAAGATTCCATTAATTTTGGAGCCTGGGGGGGGGGGAATGGGATGGGGGGTGTTGTTTGGAATGAGCCCAGTTAAAGATCCCTGTTCAGTGTGCGTGGTTGTGGTGAGCACCAATCTCCTGTGCAAAGGGAGTTGCAAAGGGGATGGGAGAGTCCTGAAGATGACCTCAGAGGAGACTTTAATTTCCAAATAGGAACAGCGTACTTTCTTCTGAGAGTATAGCCAAACCCATTCTGGGCGGATGCGACAGAGGGAACACTAGCTGTTCCCCTCCCCGATTTGCTACTGGGTTATTTGTGACATCTAGGTATGGCTTTTGATTTAGGCAGGACATATGGGGGATCAATTTTCTAGCCATCAGGGTTTTAGTGCTGCCATGGGAATTCTTTCATGCATTTTTTCATTTACCTGTAGATTGATTGAGTCATCTATCCATTTATCTCCTACCTATTTACCCATCCATCCATCTGTCCATCCACCCATCCATTCACCCACCTATTCATCCAACTACCATCTATTTATCCACCTATCCATCTGCCATTCAACCATTCATCCACCTATCCATCTGCCATTCAACCATTCATCCACCTATCCATCTGCCATTCAACCATTCATCCACCTATCCATCCATCTACTTACCATCCATCCATCTATCCATCCATCCATCCATGGATATCTTTCCTTAGCAAGCATTTATGGAGCATCTTCTCATGTCTTCCTCTCATCGGAAATATAAAGAATAAGACAGTCCCTGCCCTTGAGCTCGGAGCAGATCTATTAAAGATTGTAATTGGATGTGGTGTAGGCAAAAAGGGTGATGGGAAGAGAATGCCCCTTCATGCTTAGCTCCAGAGGGAAGATGGAATGCTAAGGAATGCAGGCAGAGTGGGGATGGAATTGTGATTGAAAAGAGACAATTGAAAGAGGTGCCCACAGGAGGCAGTGACTTTCAAGCCCCAAGATATTGATTTTGGGAACCTAAGGCCTTTTCTGCTTTACTTTCTGTGGCATTCACAGTATGTGGACTGGACCATTGTGTGTCCCTCCAGAGGGGCTGGGAGTTGAGGGGTGTATGTGTTTACGTAACAGCAGATAGGAAAGCTTGAGGTTCCAAAGCAGCCCTTTAGAATTTGGGTGTTTGGGAAAGGGGGTTTACTCAAAGGAGATTTTGTATTACTTGGGTCATATATTTATTATAAAGTAATTTTTTTTAAAAAAGAAAATTACTTTTCTCTTTAGCTTATGAGCATCTGTTTGTGGACATACATGTTCTTGTGCAGTGACTTTTCAGGAAGATTTGCTGACTGGTGAGACCAGGAGTGTTACCTATGGCTGGAATCTCAGCACCAGGGGATGAATGGAAGTCCCAGAGCTCAACAGAGCGTGGTCAGTGGCAGGAAGAATGGCAATGTGCTTACCTTTTCTCAACCCTTCAGTCCCCACCTGAAAAGCTGGGACGGTGAGAGCTTCCTCTGTCTGAGGCCAGAGCTGCTCGGCTTCCTCATAGCTCATGCCAAGGGATGTTGTTCTTTTACTTGTTTCCATAAACATCTTGATGGCTGGCCATGATTCTGTGACTCAGGTGCCACATCTGTAAAATGATCTGCCATATCTTTCCCCTGCTTTGTGGGGACAGCGTGGGGACGGGATGAACTCATGGGCAGAGGAAGTGCTCTGAGAAGTTTTGAGGTTCAGCTCATTGTGCTCAGCCTGGCGGGCAGAATGGAAGTAACCAGGAGTTAAAGCTTTTGGCAGAAAGCAGGCTCTTCATTTGCCAAGGGGACCTTCCTCAGATGGTGCAGGTTGGTTTCTCTTTAAAGAGGAGCCAGCAAAGTTCAGCATGAGGCTCTGAGCAGAGGAAGGCCAAAGGTAGTCCTTCCTCTGGCCTTATGGGAAATTTGGCAAGCAGTGTTAATAAAGGCATCTTTTTCTTTCTTAGATGTAAAATGCCAGGTTACGGTTGGCTAAAGCGCTGCAGCGTTGGAGCCAGTTAATCTTCTGAGTCCATATTTTTTACTGGCACTGCGGGAGTTGTCCTGGGTTTTTGTTTCCAGCAGTAGGATATCAGGATTTGTATCCTATGGTATATCCAAAGAATAATTCTCCTCTCCTTTGATGTTCCTTGGACATCTTGAGACACTTAGGGGCGCACTCTCAGGGAAGGTTGGAGGGCTGGGTTGTGTGGCCCTCATTATGCTATTAAAATAGATCCAGGGAAAGGAGACTGAATCTCTGGAGCAGAAAGCTGCATGGCAAAGGGGAAACCTGGTTCAGGAGGCAATCCTTGCTCTGACTTCTTGAACCAAGAACTATATTTTATTGCAGTTTGGGCAGGAGAAAGCTGCTTTGCTGCCCGTATAGTTGTCTCACAGTTGGAGGTTAACATGGATTCGTTTTCCTGACATTTGGAAAATCATACCTTAAAGAAATGTAGCTTAGACTTAAAAAAAAAAAAAAAAAAAAAAGCAACCCACTGTCTTTTCATTGCCTTGAAATCCATTTAAAAAGCCCTGCTGTTGCTGTGCATGGTTGTAGCAGCCTCCTTAAAAGGCATTTCTTCTAGCCTCTGCTCCTCTACCCAGCCAGCAAAGCCCAGCAGAGGTGATTTCTCTAGCGGCTGCTTCCAGCACCTTGTTCTGATCAGAAGGCTTTGTGGCTCCTCACTGTGTCCAAAAGAAAGTACAATTAATCCAATTTGTCAGACCTTCCCTTCCTGCCCGGGGGAAGCCTCCTTCTAACCACTGGCCTTGCTCTGGCTCCTAACATACCTGGCGCTTCTTGGTCCCTCATGTCTGTTTGTGTTCTCCCATCTCCTGGCATCTCTCCTCTGCCACCCCCCACAAGGTCATCCAGCTCACCTCTTCAGGCCAGGAGGAGCCTCAACCCTTTTACCAAGCCTTCTCTGCTCCTCTCAGACCCCAGAGCTTTTCTTCTCCATTCTCATTTTTACTCTGACATTAGAGTGGCAAACAGTTTATTAGGAAAGTCACACAGACCTGTATTTGAAGCTGCATTCTGTTGTGAGCTAGCTGTGTGACCTTGGGCAATTTGCTCAACCATTCTGATTCTCAATTTCCCCATCCGTACAATGGGGATATACATATCTACCTTGAACAATTGCCATGTGAGGTCATAAGATAATTTAGATGCAAACTTTTAGCCTAACCTCTGGCACTTGACAGGTGTACCAAGAATATTATTATTATTATTTTGCCTGTGGCACTTAATACATTCGAATGATTATACTTATTTGAGGACTTGGCCCACTTCCATCCATAGGCATTAAGCAATTAATTGGAGGGTGGGAACCCATCTTGTATCTCCCATGGTGACTTGCATAGAGCAAGATCAAAGGACACTCACTAGTTCCCCGAGCAGGTGGAGGACTGGGTAGAAAGAAGACTAATGGGTTTCACCGGAAGAGCCTGGGAGCCTGGTGTGTCACAGCCGCACTCATGGAGGCCAGGCAGTGCCACTGGGGCTGGGCTCAAAGAGCAGATTGAATTGCTTTGCCTCTCCCAGATGGCACAGAGGGACCCCAGACTCCCCACAGGACTGTGAGTAGGGAAGAGACTGGCTCTAAAGCATACCTCGCCCTGGGGACTCAGGACACACGCTGTGGCCAGTTAAACTGGCCACCTCTTAGCCAGTTGGTCCAATAGGCTTTACTCTGCTCCAGCAAAGCTCGCAAAGAACTCCAGGTATTGCAAGAGGGATGCTCGTTACTCTGCAGGGGAAGGAGCCAGGAGGAGGGAAACCCACAGCAAGAGGGCAGAGGTCTCTTCAGCACCCAGCGTGGGGTAAGGCCGGGTGTGGGCAGAGGCACTGGGGCAGACACTGGGGGCAGGGCCAGTGGGTGGGGCCCTGGGGACAACTGTGGAAGTGGAAGGGGCACACCTTGACAACCTGGGTGGCCCTCACCTGTGTGTCTCACCTGGCTGGAGGGCACTGTTTGGTCCTACCTACTTGAAGCTTTCCAGATCCTTCCCACAGAGGAGCCTCCCCTCCTTGTCCTCTGAGGTCCTCTGAGGCCCTCTCATCCTAGTTTGATGCCCTCAGGGGACAGTGGAACTCTAGATTCAGAGGAAGATGGCCACTCCTGGGTCTTCTGCTGTGTCATCCTCTCACTTAATGGCAGTTGAGGAGAATTGAGTCCAAAGTATTTTACATAAATTATCTCATTTAACCTTTATGAGAAATGCCAGAGGCAGGTAGTGGTTTTTTTTTTTTTGGTACTGGAGATTGAACTCAGGGGCACTCAACCACTGAGCCACATCCCCAGCCCTCTTTTGTGTTTTATGTAGAGACAGGGTCTCACTGAGTTGCTTAGCTCCTCCCGTTGCTGAGGCTGGCTTTGAACTCGTGATTCGCCTGTGTCAGCCTCCCTAAGTGGAAGCGGGTAGTGTTTTTAACCCTGTTTCATAACCAAGAAAGCTGAGGCTGAGCAATTTGCCTCAGGTCCTTCCTTTCTGCTATGGAAGGAAGTTGGCTGGTAACCCAGTCCAGCTCTGGAATCGCACTGCCAGCATCTTCTAGCCTGTCCCTGCCTGGCCCAGAGGCACTGTACAAATGGCAGTTATTTTGCTGTCATTGTTATTATAATGATTTTGTTGTTGATAGTGATGATATACTACTAGCGCTATTACTACTACTGCTACAGCAACTACCGTTACTACAGCACTATAGCTACAATGACTGTGCTGTAACAATAGCACTATAGCTACAACTGCACTATTATTACAGCACTACAACTACAACCATACTATCACTACAGCTATATAGCTACAACCGGACTACCACTGGAGCCCTTTAGCTACACCGCACTCTCTACAGCACTGCAGCTACAACTGTACTATTATTGTAGTACTACTGCTACAGCTGCTGTAACAACTACCCCACCATGACAATTACTGCTATAAAAATGACTGCAACTCTAACTAGTACTATAATGACTACTATAAGCACTACTACAACTGCTGAAACACTATGGTAACTATGTAGAATACAACCACTGTAACTAATTACAACATTACTACTACAATTACAAAACTACAAAAATCACTACTGTAAATACAATTATCACTATAACTATAACAACAACAACTACTACTACAACTATTGTCTCATTGTTGAGGACCTTTCGTAGGGTGAAGATCAGAGTTACACAGTCCTCTGCTGACACAGCTCAGTTGTGAGTGGGGTTCCAGAGCAGGATCGCCTTTCATGTCTGGGCTCTATTGTCCTCTAGCTGTGCAACCCTGGGCAAGTCACTTAATCTTTCCATGCCTTGGTTTCCTCACTTGTAAACGATGGTGATAATGGTCTGCCTGCCCCATAAGGTGCTGGGAGGGTTCCTGAGTGATATGCAGACATGGAGGCACACAGCAGGGCCGTGTGGGAGAGCCCTTTGAATTTCCTCACTTCTTCTCTGCCATCACACTTTGATCTCAGCTGGCTTGCTGATGTGATGAAGGGCTTGTTTAGAGACTTGGGGACAAAGAATTGTGAAGACAAGAGCCTTTCAGAAATCTCCACTGGGAAGCCTACTTTGGGCAGGTGGCACTGAGACTGGCCCCACTGGAGAACCTGGAGCCATTTCTGCGAGACTCTGGGGTGAGGGGGCTGGATGGGTCCTCAGGGAGAGTCTGAGGGAGCCACTTTCTTATCCTTCTGCATGGGGGAGGAGAGGCACCACTTGGAGGAGTTAGGAAGGTGAAGGGGGTGAGGACAGGGATCCAGGCTTATCATTGGACAGGGGTAAATAGGAGGGAGACCAAGAGGTGTTTCCCAGAGCATTCAGAGTGGCAGCATTCTATGCGTGGATGATAGAGCTGGGCAGGCACAGATCTGGCAAAAGGCACTCAAAATGCAAGGTACATGGTGAGGTTGTGCAAAGACCTTGTTCTCCCTAATGTCCTGGGGAGAGACACCATCACTCATCTGAACTCTGAGCTCACAGCATGTGCTTTACCTGAAACTCTCATGGTGCTGTGGAAAGATTAAGGGCTTTGACATCAGATAGGCCTGGGCACTGAATGGTAGCTCTTCTGCCCCAGCATGTGATCATGCAGTCAGATTCCCCTTTCTTGGATCTCAGCATCTTCATTTGTAAAGGGGGTAAAAAACCACATACTTCATAGGGGCTTTCTGAGGTTCCAATCACATGATTTTTGTAAAGCATGTCAAACACAATAAACAATAAATAAAGATATTTTTATCCTATAACCAGGTTCTCAAGGTGTGATCCCCAAGCTGTTAGGATCAACATCACCTAGGAACTTGTTAAACATGGAAATATTTGGGCTCCATCAACTGAATCCACTGATTTTGATTTTATTAAATGTAAAATCTGGGGTGGGCCGTAGGCAGCCTGTGCTCTCCCAGCCACCCAGGGCTCTGTGCTGCCTCTTCAGGGCTGAGAAGCACTGATCTAACACAGGCCCAGGATCCGGCCTGGGAACACCTGTAGGCTGCTCAGCACAGCCTGGAACACAGTAGGTGCTGAATACATGACAGCTCCCTTCTTCCCTCCTACCTGGGCAAGCCACAGCCCAATGGCTTCCCCGAAGAGGTTAATGCTACTGCAGACCTCCTGGAGGTGAAAGGGCCTTGTTCCCCTGGAGGATAGACACATTATAACGGCTTCAATTTGATTAAAAGGGGATGTTGATCATTAGTTATGACCCAAATTTCTTCTCTCCCCAGCAATCACTCAAAATGTTCCCAGATGCGCAAGGGGCTGTTGGTTACCTGTGAATACAACCTCCCTTTATAACAAGGATGCCCATGCTAATGGAGACTTTGAGACATGGATTGCAGTCCTCCCTGCCCCCTTGAGCCTGCCCTGCATTTGATGGAGTGAATGGTTGAAGGGAAACATATGCATTCCAGATTGAACCCGAGGAGCTGGGCTTTGAGAGGTGGCCTGTTTCCAGCGACTGCCAGGGGGCGGTGGGGGAGCTCTGCAAGTATTTGTTGTTCCCGTGGGGCTAATTATGGATTTTTAGAGGCAAGTAGCCGCCCCAATTTCGGTTAGCACAGTTGTTCGTTACTGCATAATTAAGAGAAGGGGGAGCGGCTGTGGTGGGGAGCGAGGTGTAGGGACGGCCAAATGCAAATAGCTTGAATGTTTTTGTCTAAGGAACTCTGGGCAACAGTGGCCGAGGTCAAATGTTCAGCTCTTGGAAACAAAGTGGGCAGGTTCTGAGCTGCTGGGCCAGCTGGAAGGGGGAAGGTGGGCAAGAAAGGGAAGGCATCAGAGTCCAGGCCTTGGGTGCATTTAGCTGGCTTTACAGGGTTACTGGCTCACTTGCCCTAAAGTGGGTTTAATTTAGAAAAGAATGAGCTCTGTGCTCCCTGGAGTTGAGGCCTGAAATGAGGAATCTCCATGCAGGTGGGGCCGGCCTCCGGGGCCTCTGCTGATGTGCGGGGTCTGCCCAGTGTTGGAAAGGAAGCTGGAGGCTGCTTTAGGGCTCAGGTCTGGTTTACCTCCTGGTAAGGCCAAGGTGGAGGCAGGATGCTGAGTTGAGCTTTTTCTCAAGCTGATGTGGCAGCAGCTTTTTCTTGCTGGGCGTGAATGTGTCCATAAGCTGCTGTGCCACCTGCAGAAGTCAAGGCAGCTCTGGGTCTCTCAACGCTAGGCTTCACCTGATTGCTGATGAACTCAGTGGAGAGAGCCCCGAGGGAAGGGTGGACAGGTGCTGGAGGGGAAGCTGAGGCATGGGTGGTGTGAGCAAGGGAGATAATAATCTTGTGAGCTTTTCTAGTTGAAGCCTAGAAGGTTCCAGAATGATCATTTGAATATGAAGCCCTGGACTGAGTCAGGAGCCCTGGGTTGTCACTAACTGACTGTGTGTCATGGAAGGCACCCTGCCATTCTGAGCCTGACAGTCTCATCTATAGAACCACACAGGGTCACAAGTGAATGTTCTTAAGGATCCCTTAGGAAAATCTGGATTTTGGTCTGGAACACTACCATAGAGGAGCTAGAATTGGTAGCTATTTTCTCTTTGATCTTAATACTTTCCCCTCCCATGGCTTTATAGGTGGCGAGTAAATTTGGAATGAAAAACATCAGAGGAGGCCGTGGCTGTAGCCATACAGGCCATGGTAGTCCTGTTAGTGGCTTCCTGGGAGCAGGATTCCATGTGTGTAGAGAGGCCCTTAAAAATAGATGCATTAAACTTTGAACCGAAACTCCACCCAAGCAGGCTTCTTTCCTGCACTCTTTCTTCTCATCTTCTGTAAATCTGTTCAAGGAGCAAGGTGGGTACCTGGGAAGGTCGAGGGAGGAAGAATGATGTATTAGTTCCTGGTTGCTGCTGCAACAAATCACTACCAGCAGTGGTTGAAATGTCATAAATTTATCTTCAAGTTTTGGGAGCCAAGGTCAGCAGGTTACCTCCCCTTCTAGAGCTGCGGGGAGGAGCTATCTCCTTCCTTTTCTAGCTTCTAGAGGCCAGCTCTTCCCCTGTCTTCAAGCCAGCAATGTGTAGACACACCTTTTCTATGCTGCATCCCTCTGGCCCTGACTCTCCTGCTTCCTTTGTTCATGTTTCAGGACCCCTTGGGGTGACATTGTGGCCACTCTAATTCAGGACACTCTCCCTATTTTCAGGGCAACTGATTAGCGACCTCAGTTCCATCTGCAGCCTTACATCCCTGGCAGTATAATGTTATGCAGGCACAGGTTCTGGGCATAAGGAAGTGGGCATCTTTGGCAAGTCATTATTCTGATGACTGCAGATGTTAGCTTACAAAGAGCAGTGCCAAGCCCTGGCTGCCGCCAGCTCCAATGACAGGGGCTTTATTCCCAAAGGTTGGTTTCTGGGAAGCCTTCCAAGACCCCTGGTTTTAGAGCTGAGGGCACTCTTGTCTCCCTGACTGGGACCTGGTGCCCTTCCTGGGATGCCCCTTTCCTGTAGGAAGGGCAGTCTTTATGCTGTTGAATGTCTCAGGGCTGTTGACTTGTGGATATCAAACTTCTTCAGGCTGAACAGGGATCTTCCATTCAGCCATTACCTTTTTTGGGAAGAGGGGACTTGGGGAAGAGGTTCATACCACAAGTAGGTGAACCACGTTTGTTCATTCCTCAAAGACAGCCTCTTACAGTAGACTCCTAGAAGTCTTAACTCTTTCTCTGCTGTGTGGAGTCAAAATGTCAGCAACTCCAAAACAAGGGGTTACAATGTGCTTGCCAGGAGCTTTCCTCAGCAAAAGTCACTGTCTGAGATGCCATGAGTGGTGGTGAGAGGGAGCAGCTCGATACTTGGCTTCCCTGCTTAGGGCTGGGCTGTAGCTCCCAGCCTAGGGCCTCAGGTGACACCAATGGGCTGGGATACTTTTCCACTGTCTTTAGATGGTGCTTTGGGGGAAACCGCAACTTTTCCATAGATCTCCTGGCTGTTAATCTATAGCTAGATTAACCTGAGAATTTCTTTTAAAATAATATATTCAGCATGTAATATTGTAGTGGGGAAGAAGTATTCTTTTTAGGAGAAGAAATGAAACTATCTGATTGGGGCCCTAGACCTCTTCCTGAAGGAAGCTGAGCTTTGAACTTGAATCCTCTGGTCAGTCTGTGGGCTGTGTTGTGTTCATGGTGCTGCTCTTAGGCCCAGGATGTTTCTCTGCCCTCAAGATCCCTGCCTTTTTCCCCAGAATCCCAGGAACAAATGGGGAAATGAAGAGATATCTCTAACAAATGCACAATTTTGTGCCTATCGAAATTAAATGGGAGTCGGGCGCGGTGGTGCACACCTATAATCCCAGCACTTTGGGAGGCTGAGACAGGAGAATCACGAGTTCAAAGCCAGCCTCAGCAATGGTGAGGCACTAAGTAACTCAGTGAGATCCTGTCTCTAAATAAAACACAAAATAGAGCTAGGGATGTGGTCTTCTCAGTGGTCTAGTACCCCTGAGTTCAATCCCCAGTACCAAAAAAAAATTAAATGGGGCGATTTTTAAGTCAAAAAGTTCAGTTCTATTGGACAGCAGCCTTGTCCAATAGGCATATAATGTGAGCCATATATGTAATGGGAAATTTACTAGTAGTCATGTTAAAAACTAAAAAGAGGGCTGGGGGCATAGTGCAGAGGTGGAGTGCTTGCCTAGCATGTTTGAGACCCTGGGTTTAAACCCCAGCACCACACACACACACACACACATACACACACACACACAAAGGTAATACAAAACAAGTGAAATGAATTTTATTAATATATTTTATTTAACCCAATATATCCAAAATATTATCATGTCAACATGTAATCCATACAAAAACATTAGTGAGGTTTTGTACCTTCTTTTTTTGCACTTGGTCTTCAAAATCTGGTGTACATTTTGCACTTAGAGCACATTTCCATGCACAGACTCTATTTTCATTGGCAATTGATCTGAACTTAGAGTTCATAAAACTGAGTGTTGAGATTCCCATACCCAAATTGTTCCAACCATACTTCAAACTTTTCCGACAATCGATGTGAGTATCCGATTTTATTTTTAAATTCAGCAAAATGAAATAAAATAAAAAGTTTACCTCCCCAGTTGCAGTGGCTGGGATTCAGTGTCCCCAGCCACATGTGGCTGGTGACTGCTGGATTGGACAGTGCGGTTAGAGGGCCTCACTCTACAGGGTCCAGATGGAAGCACATGTCCTGGGTTCAGTGTGCAGGCCTGCGTGGGGAGCCAAGGCTCTCTGCTTCTGGAGACAGTGCAGCAGCTCTTTGGAGACCATGAACCTGTAGTCCAACACATCTGGAAGGCCAGAGCCCTGATCTTGGGGGTTTTATTTGCTTTTGCTCTATCATTAATTCACACATTCAGTACTATTAACTGAGCACCTTACTGAGCCAGGTGCTGTTCTGGATGTTGAGCAGAAGGGTCTAGGTTCTTGCCCTCCAAGGAGCTTAGTTTGCTGCAACATTGGAGGGAGATAGATAACATGTGAAGAAATAAGCAGACCATTTCACACAATGAAGATTGCATTGAAGAATCAAAGGGATAACAAATAGGAACCAGAGAGTGGGGAGACAAAGCAGAAACTTCTAGAGCATGGCCAGCGGGGCCTAGGCTCAGAGCTGAGACTGAGGGTCAGCAAAGATCTGTGGGCATGAGCAAAGCAGTTGAATGAATAAATGTTGAGAGCTTAGGGTACAGGGCCTGGGGTGTTTGAAACCAGGAGGCCCATGTGACCTCCTGGAGCTTGGCAAGTCACTCAGCAGAACACAGCTGTGCAGGAAGCTAGTGTCCTCAGCCATGGAGGGGCCTCCAGCTCACCCTCCAGCATGAGCAGCAGGCTGGGGCGGTGCTTACATGCTCAGATTTGGATTGCCTGTGCTAAGTCCCAGTCCTACTCCCTGATCGGTGCCCTGGGCTGCTACTTAGACTCCATTTGCTCTGTTTCCACATCTATAGGGCTTCTGTGAGGATTAAATATGTTATTACACATTAGGCACCTTGCAATGTTGAGGTGTATGGAGATGTTAACTGCTGTTTTCCAGATGTGTTCTGAGTGTTGCCTGGGGCGGCCCCCAATGATGTTGGGCACTCACAGTTCTGGGATGGAGATGGACATATGAAAGAGAGTGAAGGGAGGTCAAGGTTGGGGTATCTGTGCTGGCCTCAAGCACTTGCAGGACCCTTTCTCCCAGTGACACTGCTCCACTGTCAGTCAAGAGGGTACCATGGTGGGGGTGGGGGTGGAGAGAATGTCTAGCATCCAGGTAAATTCTCAACTCAGGCCGGCCCAGGCACCTGGTGCTGGGAGCAGTGCAGAGCCTGCTCAGGCAGATGGACCTGCTCTCTGTGTCCCGAAGCTCCACCCTTAGCCCCTGAGCCTGCCCAGTTTCTCTCTGTCACTTGTCTATTGACAGGTTATCATGGTAACAACAAAGACCCTGAAAAAGTTAATTATTATCACTGAACAAAGCAGAACAATTTGGACTCTGGTTTAGCTTTTATTAAAATTCTGCTGTCTCCCTTGGGTCTTGACTCTTTTCCTGAGCATTGTGTCTTCTTGTTTCCTGCTCAGAGACTAGGATGCCTTAGAAGCAAATTCACCCCCGAGCTCCATCTAGAAAAGCTGTGATTTCTTTTTCCCACATAGAATGCACAGTGAGGGAAGACCTGCTTTCCTGGGGCCCGGGAGTTAGAGAACTTTGCAGTTCAACCGCTGCTCACGCAAGGCCTGGTGGGGAGGGCCGTGCGGATCACATGTTACCATCAGCAACTTGTTTTTAAACCCCAATCCAGGCCCTGCAGTGTTCAACATTTCCAGTCGAGCATTCGGAATGTCCCAGAGATTAGGAGGGAGGCCTGGTGAAGAGTTTTTTCCAAGAATTTAATTATGAGTGCGTGTGACACTCAGGACTTTTATTGGGCACCCAGCCAAGCATGAGACGGGGAGGGAAGGCTCCTTGCCAGCCCCAAGCTCTCCCCTGCCTCCACACACACGGTGAAGATGAGATTGGGCCTGCGCAGACTCTGTAGCAGGAATGCTGGTCTGAGGAGAAGAAGCAAAAAGACTTCACCTCTCATCTGCCAGGATGCCCCTTGTTCATTTGGTCACCTATTTATTTGTCAAATGCATGTTTTATCGAATCCTGCTATGGTCTGAGTGTGTCCCCTTCGCATTTACATGCTGAAATCATCACCCTCAAGCTGATGGTATTAGGGGATATGGCCTTTGGGAGGTGATTACCTCATGAGGGTGGAGCCCTCCGGAACAGAATTAGTGTCCTTGTAAGAAGAGACTAGAGATCTTTGACTCTTTCCACCACATGAGGTTACAGGAAAGATGGCTATCACGAGGAAGTAGCCCTCACCAGAGGGCTACTCCTCATTAGGATTACACCTCAGGCTCACACCTCATTTAGGATTTCCAGCCTCCAGAACCATGAGAAGTATTTGTTTTTAATAAGTCTCCCAGGCTATGGCATTTTGTTATAGCAGCTCCAACAGATCTTGACTGACAAATGTGTCGACTTACTAGGCACTATTTAGGACCTAAAGAGAGAGCAGTAAGAAAACGACAAAGCTTCTTGTCCTCCATAGGTCCTGCATGTTACTTGGGGGATGAATAGAATAATAAGCCAGGTGTATAGGTTATCAATATTGATATGGGCTGTGTGAAAAATAGAACAAGATGGTGGCGGGGAGTGTTGGGCATGTATGGAGCTTCATTGTAGGTAGGGTGACCACAGACGGCCTGACTGAGAAGAGGGTATTTGTGTCAAGGTGCAAAGAGAGGGCATGAGAGAGCCGTGGTGAGCTTCAAGGAGAGAACAGGCCAGGAGAGAGAACGGCAGGTGCAAAGGCTTCAGGGTAGCCCTTGCCTGTGTGTTGAAAGAATTGCAAAGATGTGGCTGTAGCTAGAGAGGTGTGAGCAGGAGATTCAGAGAGAGGAGGGAGGGAGGGGACAGAGTGTCCAGAGTGATGCAGGGGTGTTAGCTTTGCGTGAAGAACCTGAGGAGCTCAAGTTCGATTTGCCCGAGGGTTTTGAAGTGTCACTTTGATGGAAGCAGGGAGTGTAGCCGGCAGCTGTGGTAACTGAGGTGGGAGAGGATGGTGGTCCACACTGGGGAAGTCAGCAGTGGTGGTAAAGATCCACGGGGTTCTGGATGTAATCTGAAAGTTGAAGTGATAAAACCATCTGCTGTTGGATTTGATGTGAGGGCGAGAGGAGTCAAAGAACTCTAGCACTTTTGGCATGAATATTAGTCAGGGCTCTCTAGAGAAACAGAACCAATGGTGTGTGTGTGTGTGTGTGTGTGTGTGTGTGTGCTTGGAGAGAGTGATTATGTTAAGAAATTGGCTCATGGGATTGTAGAGCTGACAAGTCCAATATCTGTAGGGTGGGCCACAGGATGGAGACCTAGGGAAGAGCCAGTGTTATAGTCCAAGTCTAAAGGCCATCTGCTGGCAAAATTCCCTCTTGCTTGGGGGAATCAGTCTTTTGCTCTTCTCAGGTCTTCAACTGATGGAATGTGGCCCACTTGCTTATGAAAGGCGATCTATTTTATTCAAAGTCTGATGATATAAATGTCAATCTGATAAAAAAAGGTCTTCACAGAAACATCCAGAATAATGTTTGAGCAAATATCTAGGCACCATGGCCCAGCCAAGTGGATGCACAAAATTCACCATCACAGCTTGGCAACAAGGAGAACAGGCTGCTGTTGCTGGGCTGACCTGGGAGACAGGCTGGGCTGTCTGGGTGGCTGGGAGCTTGGTCTGGGAACCTTAAGTCTGAGATGCCTATGGGACATCCAGGTTGGAATGCAAGTTGGAACTGAAGAAGACCAGGCAGGGAAGAGATATTTGGAAGTCAGCAACTCCAAGAGATGACATTTAGTGCTATAAAAATGGATGAGATCACCAAGGAAGGAAGCGCAGGGAGAGGCGTTCCTGCGGACCACTTTCTGGTAGGAAATGAGCACCTGAGGTTGTTGTCCACCTGCTGGCGAGGGAGAACTGTGCTGTCTGGGCCTCTGGGCTACCGCGTTGGGCTATACTAGGGAGCCAGCACTGGAGGAGCTGAGGTCATCCCGGTGTTCACCGGGGTTGGGTGGGGAACCTCTAAGAACGTGCACTCAGGCCCAGTGTGTTTCAGGCCTCAGCTTTGCTGCTCTGGCCGTTCTCAGTGTCATGTCTTCATTCACTCAACACCCTGTGTCTCCCAGAAACACACACACACACACACACACACACACACACACACAGCACCGTGTAGTGAGGCAGATCCAGAAATGGAAGTGAAACAGTGTGGCAAATGCATTGGGAGAATGCAGAGGGAGGACAGTTTGCTTGGCAGAAGGACCGTTCTGCTTAGAGACAGCTTCTTCCTTGCAGCAGAAATTTTCTGTAAGCTGCCATCACCATGCACGCCCTGCACGTGGTTGTCTTGTTTCCTGAATATTCGTCCACCTCTGGCCAGGCACCTCAACCCTCCTGCTTGCTCATTATTTGGTCCTTGCTCATTATTTGTCCTACCTGGATTGTCCTGCTGTGGCCCAGGTCCCTTTCCAGGCCAGATTTCCATCATCCCATTACAAGAGTTGCCATTTCCCTCTCCCTTTGCACAGGGATCATTCTGCAATCAAATTCAGGGTCATTAGTGGGCAAAAGGCTTAAAATGGACATGGCCCTAGCCTGAAACAGCATCCTTGGAGGCAATTTGGAAAGTTCTTTCAGATCTCAAGGACCTTACAAGCTGTACTTTACTGTAGGTAAAGCTTGGGGTGGAGGCAAGGGCCTGGGTAGCAGAGGCTTTGAGATTCTCGGATCCTCATGGCAGGCCCTACCCTCCCTATGAACCAGTGCCTCTGTCTCCTCAGCAAACAGCCCCTTGCTAACTCTGCAAACCTGGCAAAGATGGGAGCTTTGTCACCACGTTCCAGAGTTCTCCCCCATGGCAGGGCTCCAGCGCCACACAACCCAGGCATTCACCCCTGAATGCCTATGCCCTCCCTCCTGGCCTGGATTGTAATCTTGCTCACATTTTAAGGGTAATTTCATCCATCTGGCCCTGATTCGTGCATCCCAAGTGTGCCTGATGGAGACTCAGGTGCCAAGATTTCTCCTCCAACTGGTTCCAAGAAGACCCCACGTGCATGCCAAGCCAGAGGCCCCTCTGCATTTTCAGAGTTAGATGCTTCTTGCCCACCAGAGCATTCAGTGGCCTCTTTTGGGGAAATCAAGAAGAACTCTACTTGCTGTGGAATGTTGCAGCTGGTAAGCTCCCGGTCACAGAACTAGACTTGGGTGCTGTGCACAAGGCCATGGGTCAGAGGGCTGGCTGAGCAGGGTATATGACTCTAAGACCATAGGATGGGAAAGCGTGCTGGCTCGTATCTTACTGAGACTTACTTTTGGTGTGGTGTTTGTTCTTTAGGTCCTGCCTGTTGTGCTTCAGCATATGGTCCCTTTTGCTGGTCCCTTAGGCAGAAGATCTGCATAGAGATGGATACTGGGAGAGGGAGCCAGGAAGGGATAAGGAGAGAGCCAACACTAAGGGACCAACCCAGACTCCAGGAGCTTGCCTGTTGAGGAGAAACCGTTCGAGCTCTTCATGGCGATGGGTCCTTGCAGTGTGCGCATAGGCCCTTGTGTCTTAATTCAGTGATCAGCTCCAGGGAAGGTCACATATGACCTTGAGCTCAGGCAGAGCTTTCCTGGCCACAAGCCTGGGAGTTCTGGTCTGCACTTTCATCAGCTATGTTGGGCAGGGAGCTTGCTCATACCCACTCACTCCTCTAGAAAGCTGGGGCCCCAGGGAATCCCAGAGCTTTGGTAGCCCTAGGTGCTCAGATGACTGTGCTTTCCTGGTAATGTCATATGAAATGGCAGTGATACAGGCCATGTTGGCTGGTGGCAGATCTTAGTTATGCTAGTCATCTTTTCATTGCTGTGACCAAAATACCTGACAAGAACAACTTAGAGGAGGAAAAGTTTATTTTGAGCTCATGGTTTCAGAGATTTTGTCCATGGTTGGGCAACTCCATTTTTCTGGGCCCAAGGTAAAAGGGCATGGGGACAGGGGAAGCTGCTTTGCTTATGGAATCCAGGAAGCAGAAAGAGTGGGCAAGAAACTGTGGGAAAGATGAACCTTTCCAGGACACGCTCCCAGTTGACCCACTTCCTCCAGCCAGTCCCCACCTGCCTATAGTTACCTCACAGTCCATTCAAACTAGGATGAACTGATTAGGTTACTGATCTCATTATCATTCATCTCAGAATATTCCTGTATTAACGTAGGAGCTTTGGGGGACACCTCATATCCAAACCTCAACATCAGATGACAGTTTGGGACTCAGAAATATTAAAAGATCTTAGAGTAAAAGTTACCAGGACCATTGTGAGATATGGTCCTTCAGAATCATTCATGAACATGCTTTTTAAAAGCTGCAATTTGGATATGAACTTGGTGCAAGTCTTAGAGTGGCTTCATACATATTGGAGTGGGATGATAGAGAAGAAAGCATTGTTTTTGTGAATTGAAAATAATTTAAATGATATTTTGTGCAGGCCTCTAAAGTGCTTGAAAATGTTGGGTTTCTGTTATTGAATATTGTTTGCACATTTTAAAAAAATAGCACAGTATGTCATTTCTGAGTCCACAGTGTACAGTTTGAATTCTGATCTAACCTTGGAGGAATACTGATATCTTTTGGAAAAATATATGCACACAAACAATGGATATGCTCATTAGCATGACTCAATCTGTTCAGTACAGATCCTCATTCTTTTTCCTGACCCCCACCCTTTAATGCTTCTCACTCATCTCCTTCCAGTTGTGATTACTTAGTTTTAAAACATAAAAATAAGAGCTGCAGTTCTTTACATGGCAACTTCAGGCTTGCATATTAATTCTGAAGAGGTTTCTGCCAGCTATCCTGCATACAGCAACCCTGCCCCCATCCCTGGCTTTGCTTTTCATGATTTCAGTTATGTGTGGAACATGCCAGGAATAAAAAACTTTTTAAAATTTTAAATTGCATGCCCTTCTGAGTGGGGTGATGAGATCTCACTCTGTCCTACTCCATTCTGCCCAGGATGTGAATTATCCATTTGTCCAGTGGATCCATGCTGTGTGCATTTCCCGCCCATTAGTTACTTAGCAGCCATCTGGGTTATCAGATTGACAATCATAGTCTCATTCATTGTACTTGTACTCAAGTAGCTCTTACTTCATAATGGCCCCAAAGTACATGAATAATGATGCTGGAAATTTAATCATAGTATATTGTTATGATTGTTCTATTTTATTACTAGTTATTGATAATCTCTAACTGCACATAATTTATAAATTAAACTATAAATTTAAGTATGTACATATAAGAGAAAACCCTATATATAGGATTAAAAGATTTTGTACTGTTCATGGCTTCAGGCATCCACTGAGGGGCTTGAAATGTATCCCTTGCAAGTAAGGAGGACCTCTGCAATTTGTTGTCATGGCCTAGAGTGGCCATGCATTGAGGGAGACCATTTATGGGCTCCAAGAAGGCAGGCACAGCATACCTGTCTTGTTCTCCATTGTATACCAAATACCCCACCTTACTGGGACTCAAATCCTGTGATGTGCAAGTTCAGAGTGACTGTCCTTCCAGGCTACAGCTTCAATTTATCATTAGACTTAACCTGGCAGGTGCTCCTTCTTGTTGGGACTCTGGGGCCTCATCTGTCATCCAGCTCCTTGGAGGCAGGTTCTGGACTTCTGTTTGAGATGCTTGTGATGCACTCACAGGCAGAGGCCAAGTGGGCACTTTGATCTCTGAGTCTGGGAAAGGGAGACTTAAAATTGGCATATCTATTTTGGCAGATATGTGGTTTCTAAAGTCCCATGGGGCGATTTGAAATCACCTGGGGGGACAGTCTAGGGAAAGAAAATATTGGGAGGGGGTTGCTGAACTTAGAAAATGATTATATGGAAATATCAGAGGAATCAGCTAAGGCTCTTGAGGAGTGTTTGCCAGGAAGGAAGAAAAGCAGGAGAGGGTGGTGCTGAGGATGTCCAAAAAGGGGGGCTATATTAGTGTGTCTGGGTTGCCGTAGTCAAGCCAGAGAAACTGAGTGTTTTGAACAACTGATTTCTTTCTCACAATCTGGTAACTAAAATTCCAAGGTCAAGGTGCAGGTGATGGTGGCAGGCTTGGTGCCTTCTGAGGGCTGGGAGGGAGTGTGATCCAGGCTTTCCCCTACCATCTGGTATTTCCTGGCCATCTCTGGTCTGCCTTTGGTGGCATCACCCTCCTTGTGCCTTCATGCTCCCATGGTGTCCTCCCTGTGTGCATGCCTCTATGACCTAATTTCCCCCTTTGGGAAGGACACCAGTCATACTATATTAGGGGCCCACCTGCTCCAGTATGGCCTCATCTTGATTCATGACATCTGCAGAAGAGCAGAATCATGGGAAGAAAGAGGCCAGTAAACTTGCAGCCCCACTGTGTGGCACAAGTGTCCTGGAGCCCAGAGCTCCTCTCTCTTCTCTGCACTTTCTACTGTGATCACTGCCTCTCTCAAGCTGTAGCAGATTTTCAGTCACTTAAACACCAACAAGAATTTATTTGCTGAAGACATGCAGCATAGCAAGACTTGATGTGTAATGGTTTCTAAGCAGATTTTATCTTTATTCCAAGGTCCTGGAGGCTGGCAATTTGGAAATAATGTCACTAGGTGCCAACTTGGGGTAGTGTTGTTGGGGTTTGGGCCCAGTTTTGTTATATTTCAAAGAGCTATGCTACTAACCATGGCATTTCATATGGGAGTACGGGACTGATGAGGGGAAGAATTAGGGTCTCTGAGTAACCCTTAAAATTCTGCCATCCTGCTTTCTCTCAGAGCTGGCTTAGCTGGACATCTATGCATCACCCACAAAATGCCAGAAACTGTTCCTTGGACAGAGACTCCCTTTGCTCTCCCTGTCCCATTCTAAACCTTTTCAGCTCCTACCTTGAGACCACCACTATGTAGCTGGCCACACTGGGCAGGCGGCCCATTGGTGAAGTAGGACACTTGTATCCCCCAACACGGACTCCAGAGTAATAAACCAGAGCAGCATTCTGGGGCTAATAAAGCTCACTTTCTACCTTTCTCCTGATGACATCATGTGAGGTCAGGGCTCCAGAGATCCTTTAATAAGCCTATGGGTAATTGACAAGCCAGACATAAGCCCACCTGTGGAAATGGACAAATGGTTGACTGTTGAATTGTAGATGTGTGTGTGTGTGTGTGTGTGTGTGTGTGTTCCACATTTTGATCCACTAGGCTAGTGAGCTTGGAGAGCAGCTGCAGCCCCTATCCCCATAGTTCCTGGCTGCTGGGGGGAAATCTTTATATCCCCTTCCCCTGGGGCTGGAGAAACCAGCAAGGGATTAGGGTAGAGCCAGGAGAGCAGAAGGTCCTCAGACCTCGGGAACAGGACAATTGGAGAGTCCTTAGGAAAGGCCCTGTCCTTCCTTCTGAATCTTCCTGAGCAAGGGCAGCTGTTGGGGGTTCTGGGAAGAAATGAAGCCTGAGGAGCTTCTGGAACCCAGAGATGGCCAAAATGTCCTCCTGCCTCACCAGGGAGTTACCCTGGGGTGAGGCTGACTTACATTTCTTTGAACCAAAGAAGCAAGGAGAGCAAGGGTCTTGCTCAGGACCCTCTCCATGGTGAGCTGAGCTGTGAGACCTGTGGCAGAGTGGTGCCCCAGGGAAGAGAGGACCCTGCGCCTGCTGCGTGATGGCTGTTCCAGGCTGGTGGCAGTTGCCGCCACTGCAATCCCAAGTCCTGGCTTAAGGTGTTGGCTTTGCTAAGGAAGCTTTTAAATAGGAGTGAGGGATTCACAGAGTCTGGCAATAAGAGTTTGATCCCCCACAAATGGCCAAGAATCTCTGAGGAAGTTCCCTTACTCTGCCCTTGTGGAAGACAGAC
Organism: Geosciurus inauris; assembly: GCA_004024805.1. NCBI lineage: Eukaryota > Metazoa > Chordata > Mammalia > Rodentia > Sciuridae > Geosciurus > Geosciurus inauris. The sequence continues at coordinate 43,232 of PVHX01004946.1, read as the reverse complement.
CATTGTCCTGTCCACAGGTGCATTGGCTTTACACTATCTTATAGGACTGAAAAGCCATAAGGTACTTTTAAAAACTTTTAAGAACTAGTGAGAGTCAATGAAAACTTTTTCCAAATGTGGCGAGAGGCTGTCTGTCTTGTCAAATGGATGTTTACATCTTGTGGTGTGAACATGAGATGCTATCACAGATGCCCAAACCGCTTCCTTGGCTAGTGGGCACTGTGTTTTTGCCAACTAGGGCACTGGATATAGTCTTTTGACCCTATTTTGTTTGACCTTAGAATCCCCTCCTTCCCCCTCAAGGATCTCCTCACAGCCTGAAGTTGCCCACATTTTCTTTCTGGGTGTATCCAGTCCAGGCCACTGGTTTGCTGGGATTTATGTGGCACATGGACATGAATGAGCTGTGGTCTAGGGGCAAAGGGTGGGTGCTGTTTCCTTGATCCCCATTCCAGGCCTGGCATACAATGGGTGTTCATAACATTTGCTCCACAGAGGAGACAGGAAGCCTCCCTCTGGCCTCAATCTGATTTCCTAAGGGCCCTTGCAGTAAATTAGGCAATGCCCACTTGTCACAGAGCCACCTCTCAGGATGTTTGGTGGTGCAGGAGCTAAAGGAGATGTGGAGCCATGAGGAGAGCCCAGGACTGCTAGACACTAAATGAGAGAATATCAGAACAATGCTTGTCCCTGTAAGTGCTACCACGAGGGTGTAAGGAGGTAAGCCTGGGCTGAGACAGATGGGGTTCACTGTGAGCTCCATTTCTTACCAACTGTGGACATAGCAGTTTGGTTGATGTTTTTGACCTCAGATTTGCTATGTCATGTGAGACTAATAGTCACTGCCCTTGTACCCCAGAAGTTGGATCAGAGCTCAACGTGAACTAATGAACACTGAACTAGGTGCTGTGCATGATGAGGGGGCATAGCAATGTTCTCTTCTTGATTCCTGTTGATACAAATATCTGTTGATCCACTAAGATGTGGGCCTCACCCCTGGGAATTTCTGGGCACCAGTGTCTTATTCTTCTATCGCTTCTTCTTTTCTTACCCCCTTTTCTTCTGCATTTCTTCCAAAGCTAAAAGTAATTGTTTGCTAATGCTTCCCCAAGCCCATCCAGAGTGTCATTGGGGGACAGCAGAGGGCTCGGAACACACTGCTTTCATCAGGAGGCCAAGTCGGGAGGAAGAAGATGGTGGCTGGATCGAATATCCGTCCCTCACATGCTGCCGGTGGGCAGTGATGCTGGTGTTATGACACGTGTCAGATGGTTTTCATTTCAACAATTACTCATCAGAGCAGTGGAACATGATTGGATAAATCAGAACCAGCCAGAATCTGAACTCTTTTTTCCACCCAGCAGTAAAGTTGGCTCTTCTATGGTCACTTCCTAAGTTTTATGCTGAGTTTTCACGGGAGTAGCGCATCCCTGCATGAGTGAAGCCCCTTTTCATTCTCTCTTTCCAGATGTGGACAGGTCCTCTCAGGGGGCGAGATGCAGTGGAGCGGCTTTGGTGTAGGGGTGAGATGGAGGCACAGCTCATCCCCTGGCTGCTGGGGGCAAGACCCTCCTTCCCCAGCTTCACCAGTAGTCTGGTGAATTCTGTACTCTTTTTCCTCCCTCCTCCTCCTCTGGAACAGTTTCATAAATGGATCTAAAAGCTAACATTCCCAGATATTTTTAAGGAGGGCATTAGAGATATCAATGGCTTTAAAACCCAGTAGCCACAGAGGGGTATAGGCCATATTTTTATGTACAGAACTTATGGGGCCATGACTTCCAAGTAGAGCAAGGTTTGGTTCATGCTTGTTGACTGTGAGACACTGGAAAGGACTCACTTCTGAGATTTTTGGCTGTAAAGTTATTCCTGAAAACCACTTTTGCAGGGCCTCCCTTTTGGTAGGGCCTCCCTGGGACCCACAGAGCAGCCTTCTCAGAGTTGAACATTCAATGAAGATACTAACAGAGCTCCTTCTCCTAGTCCAGTCCTGGTGTATTTCTTCCAAAGAGAAATGAGCCTTGGTTCCAACATAAAGGAGTTTATCCACTACCAAAAGAGATTGATAAATGAAGAGGTCTTTTTGGAAGCAGTTTGTCAGGATGGAGGCAGGCCCAGGAATGTAGTAGGACAGAGGAAATATACTTCTCTGGTACAGGTTGGTGTTGGAAGGGCTCCTGGGGGAGGTTGAGAAAGTCATATGTGGAGGAGAAGCTAGCATTAACAGGAAAGGCAGAGGCAAGGAGCAGTGTTGGAGTAGCTAACCATCCAGGTGTTCTAGGGACTGGGAGATTTCCCAGGACGTGGGAATTTCAACACTAAAACTGCGAGAGTTCTGGGCAAATAGGACTGGTTGGTCACCCTAGCTAGTGGAAGGGCCATGACTTTAAGAGTTGGAATGACTTCAGTTTGAATCCCAACACAGCTACTTACTGTGTGATCCTTCATCTATTAACCATCCTGAACCCTAATATCTTTATATAAAGCATGAAGATCTACATGTGCTCTTCACAAGACTGCCTAGTCCAGTAGTATCAATAAGAGGTAGTTGTTAATTTAGATGGAAAAGTAGAGTTTTTAAATGCTAGGCAGAATATATTTGAAGCAGAGAATGAGGTAAGAGGTGTGCTGGAAATAGAAGCAGGCACAGATCATGAAGACTTGAGATATTTTTTCCCTTAGGACAATGGTTATTCATATACAAGATGAGTAAGTCAGTCTGATTCATGCCTTAGAGATGTTGCCTTGAAATAGAGGGGGCAGATTTGTATCTACAGAACTGGAAGGGTCAGAATGGGTAAGGATAATGTAGTGAAGTGGTTGAAAACTGGGACTTAGATTCTGCGAGGAAACAGGAAAGCAGAGTTGAAAATTCTGCAGGAGAACATCAGTCAGCTCAAGGTCACACTGGGATCCCTGAAAGTCAAGAGAGCCTGGAACTCCTCTTCTGAGGTTGGGTGCTACTTGTGGATTGTAACCACATGCTGAGCTGGGCTGGAAGGATATATGCTTTCCAAACAGATCTGACACCTGGGGCATTGTGTGCACAGGGTGACCTCATGGGCTCCTTGGGATGTGCTTTGGGTCCTCTGGCTAAAGACCATTCTTCTTCCTTCCATTTTCTCCCTTGGCTTCATCATGCACACAGGCTTTTTGCTAGTTTGTTGACATCTCATCATCTCCATGGTGATGGAACAACGGTATCTTAAACACATGACTTCACCGAGTAATTATGCAAAAGAGTGTGCTGGGAGGGGAGCTTTGGGGGCTGGATGGGTCTGGTTGGATTGGGGAACCCTCTGAATCAGATGCCTCTGAAGCAGGCCCTGGCCCAGGGTGAGGATGGACTAGCCCTGCAGTTGAAGTCACTTAGATCAACCACTGAGGGTGGTGACAGCTTCCTTGGCTATATGGAATTGAGAAGAACATTCTGTGGATAGTAATGACTGGAAGAAGTCTACCGTTTCTGATGCCACAGGCTTTACATGGTGGGAGAAAGATGGTGTTGGTTGTGTTCTCATGAGATGTCACTCAGTTTCGTCTGTTTGATGTCTACCTCAATGAACAGTTAGTGATTCTTGAATTGTCCTAGAACAAGGAGAATTTGTTTCATGATTTCCAAAGGTGATTTCAAATGTTTTTGTGTTCTGTGTTCTATCATGCTCCTGAAGCCTGCACCTTCTCTTCTCACACATGAATATGGCTGCATTTTTTCATTAAAATTATTTTGGGCTTATTATTATATTTTACTACTATTTTGAATAATTTTTTTTCTGATTATATTTTCCTACTAGCTCTTTCTGGTGTACTGCTAACTTGTAGATTTGCATATTTTTAGCTTACAGTTTCTCATCTTACTAAATTGTTAATAGTTCTGATGGTTTGATAATTTTTCTCTTGGAATTTTTTTCTTATAGCTTCTGACATCTTCTGCAAATAATGGTACTTTATCTTTGGCTATTAGAAATTATATTCCTTTTATAAGTTACTGATCAGAAAGAGAAAATATATAATCATGAAGAAGTCTTACCAAATTGTCTTGTTTTTAATTTTAATGAACATGTACCTATATCACCACAGACAGGATGTTAATTACAGGTTTGAAGTTCCTGTCTTTGGGTTTGTTTTTTTCTTTTTTAATTCCCAAAAGAATTGTATTACATTTTTTTTCAGAATCTATTAAGAAGATCTTGTGTTTTTCTTTTTCTGTGATATACAAATGTGCACCATTGCATTCCTCTATATCTTGAGTCACTGCATTCCAGGGATAAATACAATATTAGTCATATTGAATTATTCTTTTAATATCTCCTAGATATGATTTATTATTTTTTTATTTGAGATTTTTGCATCTATGCCATAACTAAGATTGGTCTGGTCTCTGTGTGTGTGTGTTAACATAAATACCGTGAAATATTTTGCATGTATTTGCTGTGTATTAGCTTTGTCAGATTTTAATATCAAATTTTGCTAGCCTTACAGAATTACCATCTTTTTATTTGCTTTAGAACCAAATGAAAGAACTCATTCATAAAACTGTCTGAGCTAAGAGCCTTTTGCAGAGATAATGCTTCTGTAATTTTAAAATTTTATTTTGTGGTTAATGAACCTGTTCAGATAATGGTGCAAAAGTCTTCTTGAGTCAATCTTCGTAACTTTTGTCTTCCTAGAATATTGTCTGTTTCACCAAGATGTTTATAGTAATGAACACAGCTGTTCTCTTGAGCACGCTGACTATCAATGGACCTTGAGTGAATTTATCCTAATTTTCCTGGGAACCATTAAGGCAGACTAGACATTTCAAAAGACAGCAATGAATCACTAAAAGGAACAGTAGGAAAAGCCACATAAAGAATTCAAGAAGTCATAGTTCCTGCCGCACATTCTCCAACTTCATACCTTCTCATTCTAAACGGCTGGCAGTTTCTAGACACTATTACTATGGCACAACAAAAGAGAATAATAATATATTTATAAAATCAATTGTCTACTTCCAAGAAAACAAATTTGGATTGAGAACTCTACAAATATTTCAATCCATTGTAAAAGTTTATGCACAAATGAGGCAAGTGTTTCAGGCTGTCAGAAAAAACTACTAGGGTTCAGAAGATAATTTCAGTTTATGATTAACTCTCATCCCTCTAAATGGATCTTCATCATTTGAGTACCATCTTATACCTCAACATGGTTGAAATGGATGTTCTGCTCAGGAACAGGCAGAGAGAGAGAGATGAGTTATAAGCCCAGGAATCTGATCCCTGAATAGCAGCCCTGATTCCTGAGAACCCACAGAACATGATAATGAAGTCCTGGTGCAGGAAGCAGACTAGTGTTACTGTAGTGCTGTGGATGTCCATTAGGAATCCACTCTTGGTGGTGAGCTTGGTCCTCTAGAAGGTGAGCTGGGAGGTGTTTCTTCCCCTATTAATTCATAAATCCTGCTCCTAAACATTCAGGGATGCTTGGCAGATGGTGAAGAATTTCAAATTATTTGGAAATCATGTTCAGACCCCCAAAGTTCTGCTAAAAGGAGTTAATCATGGCCAGTGAGCTTGACTTCAAAAGGAGCTTGATCTTCTCAGACTATACACTCCTTGTGACCAGAAGGACTGTGTCTTCTCTTTCTCCATCCTCTCCTCTGGACCAGTACTTGTCAATGTTCAGTACTGTGGGATAAGTCTCAAGTAGCCTTGATCTGGGAAACAAACCTAATGACTGGGTGGAAAATTAAAGTGAATCTGACCAGGGGGCTGCCACCTCTCTAGAGAAACTCTTGCCTTGCTCTACCTATCCTTCAGTAGCTAGCTCAAATTTAAGCGTGACCAGGAAGCTGCCTTTGATTAGCTGGTCTAAAGGATTCTTTTCTTCCCTTATGCTCTGGAGCATTGGCTTCATGGAAGGTCTCTAGATGTCACTCAACAAACATCAGTACACATCAAGATGCTAATGAAAAATTGAATCAAGATGTATCACTTATGAAGTCAGCCTGGCTTTCATGAAGAGGTTTTGGCGTTCAGAGGCAAGTCTGGACCACAATAACCCTTTTCCTCCACTTCTGGTTCTCTTTTCACACTTTCTCCAATGGCTTTAGGTTATAGGTTTCTGATATAGGTCAAGGAAGCCTCACTGTGTACTCTTAGAGGTTCCTGTGAGCATATCCAGGGTGTGCTGAGATAGTCACCACTGGACAGAGCTGGACAATCAAGGGCTATGTGTCTGCCACTTACAGTCAGCCTCAGCATGTGTAGGGTAAACTTCTATGGGGAATTGTCTTTGTGTTTGCTCAACTTGGGCAGTTCACTGCTACCAAACACATTTCCTTAGGTTTTATGTTCACAGTGTTTTGTGATCAAAACAGACCTGGACAAAGGCTCAGTCACTATTTCCTGTACGACTTTGGTTGGTCTCCTCCCTTCACTGGGCCTTAGTGTCCCATCTAAGAAACAGGAGTATTAAGCTCAACAATCCAGGGCTTTTTCCATTCTGATGTTCTGTGACTCACATTTGGACTGATTTGATGGAGGGGCCACAATTAGGAGTATTAGTTTGTGAGGGCTGCCATAATATGTACCACAGACTGGATGGCTTAAAAAAATAGAAGTTTATTTTCTCAGGATTCTAGATCAGAGTTTTATTGCAAGGCCTCTCTCCTCAGCTTGAGGATGGCTGTCTTGCTGTCTTTGCATGGTCTTTCTCCTGTATGTGTGTATATCTGTGTCAATTTTCCTCTTTTTGTAAAGATACCAGTCATATTAGATTAGGGCCCATCCTAAAGACCTCATTTTAATTTAATCACCTCTTTAAAGACTGTCATGGTTTGGATCTGGAATATCCCCTCAAAAGCTCATGATTTGAAAGCATAATCCCCAATGTAGCAAGGTCCAGAGGTGGGGCTTTTAGAAAATGATTAGTGCTCTGATCTCATCAGAAGGTTAATTGATTTGCAAGATTAATTCATTGATAGCTGAATGGATTACTGAGTGGTAACTGTAAGCAGGTGGGGCATGGCTAGAGCAAGTAGGTTACTGGGGATGTGGCTTTGGGGAATATATCTGTCCCTGGCCCCTTCCTCTCTCTCTCTCTGCTTCCCAGCTGAACTGTTTTCTATGGCTATGTCTTTCTGCCAGGCTGTTCTGCCTCACTGTGGGTCCTAAGCAATGGTGTAGGCCAACCATGGACTGAGACTCCTAAAACCATGAGTCAAAATAAACTTTTCCTTCTCTAAGTTGTTGTCAGTTACTTTGGTTACAGTGATGACAAGGTAACTAACAAAAAGAGCTTATCTCCTAAATACTTTTCATTCTCAGGTACTGAGGTTTAGGACTTCAACATGGCCATTTTGTGGAGGGACACAATTCAGGTCACAGTACTAGGGAAAGGAGGGACAGTATTAAGTAGTGAAAACTCTGGTTTGAAGAGATATATTTTATTCATTTCATGAACTAATATCAAGTAGCAGATTGAGCTAGTCTTTATAATGTCATGTGGGAGTCCTTAGGGACCTTCTTTAATGAATAAGTAGACTGATCTGTAATGGGCTTTTTGAAATTTTCTCTCTAAAATGATAAGATGAGAAGGTCAGGATTGGGTGAGTCTGCCCAATCTGGGGGAGGTCACATCTTTGGGGCTGAAGATGTACACAGGGCAGAATGGAATATAAGGAAGGAAAAGTAATAGAGGCTGGATTCTGGAGGGCTTTAGGTTGTAGGTGAAGGTTAGCCTTCTTTAGTGAGAGACAGAGATGAATGAGTAAAAGTTGCCCAGGTATTTGCCTTTCTGGACATGGGAAGAGTTCTGAGTGAGGAGGCAGCATCCTGCTTGGAATTTGGGTCCCCTATAACAGACTCTGGTGGGGAGCCAGGGCAATGACAAAGGTCAGAGAGTCAGGGACAAAGGTCCATGGCACTTTGGAAGTTCCCCTGATTTTGCAACATTCTCTCTGCCTGAAAAATCTAGCCTCGGAGTAGACAGATAGGGGAAAGATTCTGGTAGAAAAGCCAGGATCCTAAAAGAGTAAAAAGGCTCATCCTGGAGAGGAGGAAACTCATGTTTAAAGAAGCAAAAATATGTGCTCAAGATTGTGCAGATGTGAGAGAGCTAAGGCCATGTCTTCTGTACAAGGATACACGTGTAAAGGGCAGGAGGGCCTGGCTGAGGGAGGACATGGATAGAGCAGGATGCTGGGGGAGGTCACATTCACGGTACATTTCAGTTCCGAGTGTGAAGTGCTCTTGCACTGTTGAATGTGGAGTGGTAAGCTGCAAATTCAGAGTCTGGTCAGCAGAAGCTCCCACGTCCCACCTGTCCCCTGAATCTCCTCAGGTGAATACAGGTGGAAAGGTTCAGTCCCAGCATTCTGGAGGACCGGCGAAGAGCACACCTCTAGGAGCAGAACTGCCTATGAGAGCCAATGGCTTCGTAAAGACCCCTTCCTGTCTCCAGCCTTGCTTGTCCCACCCAAATAGTAAGTGAGGCTCACAACCACGCTGTTAGGGTGGCATGATACCAACTATAGGGAAGGAGGGGAAAGGTGGGTGGCATGACCTTGGCCTGGCATTTGGCTGTTCCCAGAAGACCAGAGCCAACTTGAGCTGGATATGGACATGAGAGACACACTTGTCCGAGAATGGACATGCTCTTCTTTCTCCAGGCAGCCCAGCTGAGCTAGGCCATGAGAGGTGGTAGGGCTGCTTTCAGGGGAAATTGGTTCCACTCTTCAGGGCATGGGATAATTTATGACCATGTCTTTAAGCTTTTCTGACCCCATTTAGATCACTGGGAGAAGAGGCATAATTGCACCCAGCCCAGGGGCTCAGTTCCAAGAACAATGGTCACTGCCTGATGATGGCCATTGCTGAAGTAAGTGTGTGTGTGTGTGTGTGTGTGTGTATGTGTGTGTGTGTGTGTGTGAGAGAGAGAGAGAGAGAGAGAGAGAGAGAGAGAGAAAGAGACATTGCATATACAGAGGTTTCCTGGGCATCTGGAGGGCATGTCAGGTTGGACTTTCCTGGAGGGATGGACAAAGCTAAAGCAGGTCAGAGCTTAGAATTCCTTTCTCTGGATCTTAGCATTGGTCTTTGGTGAAAGTGATGATGTCGGAGTGAGCACAGAACCAAGTGCTGATTTTATTGCTTTGTTTCAGTGACAGTCTTCGTCACAAGAATGCTGCAATGTGTAGGCAGGCCGGGGACGTGTGTGCACAACCCTTCAAAGGCATCCAACAGCTAGAGCTCATGGTGATGGCGGGGGTAGGGGAAGGCACGCTGCTGGCTGGCTGGCTAGGCGGAGCCTTCCTTGCCAGGAAGAGGGTTTCAATGTGGCCAAAATATGTGTGTAGCAGAGCTGAGAACTGAGTCAAAGGGCTAAAGATCCAAAATATCATTTGAAGGTTATTAGTTCTTTTGTTATTTTTTGGTGCCTGTTCATTTATTTAATACTATAGTAACTGTTTTAGGTTTAATTAATTATAAATATTTTTATGTTTTATTTATATGAGCAGTACAGACTAGCTAGAGGGCTAATTGAATCCATGCATGTTCAGTTGTTGGTGCTGGGAGGTCTTCCAGAGTTCCTCTAGCTCCATTTACCCCACTTGATGCATCAGAAATTGGGGCTTAGAAAGGAGAGATGACTAACCCAGGATCACCCTGTAAGGCTGCTGATGGGACTCAAGTCTCCCACTTCTGCCTACATTGGGGTGTGTGAGAACTCTGGTGCAGCTGGTGTGGACCTGGGGTTGTCCCATAAGCAAGCCAGGTCACTGACTTGGCACTGTCCCCTTCTGGCAACAATCAGAGACAATGGTTACTCTGCAGAAATGTGTCCCAAACAATGGTGTCCCGCCAATATCCTATCACATATTTGTGGAACTTTACAGTTTGTATCACATTGCTATGTAAGCACAATCCTCTCTGATATTTCCTCAGGGTTTCACCCTGTTTGATGGATATGGAAACCAGTGTTCATGGAGGCCAATCCTTAGGGGATGCTCCCTCTAGATTCTCATTTCCACCATTTCCCACTCCATTCCTTCTCCCTATTGCTAGGATCTTTTCAAGAGCTTCCCTCTTTCTGTTTGTTGCTTCCCCAGACCTGGCCAATTTCAGCTGAGTTCTAACCCCTGGTCACCTCCTAGAGTGAGTGTAGCATAAGAAAAGGAAGTGGGGGTGTATTGGGGTTCTCTAGAGGAACAGAATCAACAGGAAGCATAGTTATGAAAAGGGGATTTATTAGCTTGGCTTGTGTGATCAGAAGCTGGATAGTCCACAATGGCTGTCTGCAGACTGGAGAGCTGCAGGAACCAGTAGCTGCACAGTCCAACAGGCTGAAACCTCAGAACGAGAGGAATCAATGGTTCTACCTAGTCCAAGACCGAAGGCTTCTGGAAACTCCCTGGAGAATCACTGGAAGACTCTGCTTTGGAAGAGTAAAGAAGCAAGAGTCCGATATCCTCAGACAATCACAGCAGCAATCAAGAACCTGTTCAAGAAGAATCGAGCTTACATCTGCTGCCGCTTCCTTGTTCTTCCAACTTTTATTCCATCCAAGCCATCATCCTATTGGACAGTGCTGCCCACGCTTAGGGAGTGTCTCCATTTCAGTTGGCTATCCCACATGCCAGTCATTCCTAGACACACCCTCACTGACACACCCAGAAGTCCCTTAATCATCTGCATCTCTTAATCTAATCAAGTTGACAATTCAAATTAACCATTACATGGGGGCAGGAGATCTAGTTTCTCAGTTCTTTTGCTTCTTTACCAGAGAAATGATGAGTGTGGGCGAGCGAAGGCACCATTTATATCACTCCTGTATTTCTTCACTGGCTTCTCTTAGGTGTGAAAGTTTAAGTCTTCCCTCCCCCTGGCCCTTATGTTACCCCACTCTTTCCTGGAATTCCTCCAAATATTTAAATAGATAACTACATTTTCTTCCTTCAGTACTTCATTGCTTAATGACTGGTAGTCTGGTTCGGGCTTCTAAAACCCAAGCTTGAGGGTCACTGAGATGCACTTGTTTTCCAAGCTCAACTACTTTTCCAATTTCCCAGTCTTCCTCCTCACTGTACCTGCAGCATCATGGGCCACCATCTTCCTTCTAGAAACTATGATTGCTCTGCCAGTCAGGAGGGCTAGGATGGGCTGCAGTCACAAACTAATGAACTGGGTGGCTCACACAGCAGAGGCTGATGGCTCACTCCAGTGAGAGTTGACTCTGCTTATGTCTTCCTGGGCCCACAGAGTAGCCAGACTGTAACATGTAAGATAATTGTAGCAGAGGAAAAGCTAGCTCTCAGGAGTCTCACATGAGCTTTAAATGCCAGGCTGAGAATGGCTCACAGCTTCTGCTCACAAGTCACTGGCTACCACCAGTCACATGTATCCATTACTTATTGAGGGAGTAAGGAATTCCAGTCCTGCCATACCCTGGAAGGGGATCCAGGGCCATGTGAAGAACAGCACTCATGACTTCCCTTCCTCAGTGCTGCCTTGGTTCTTCCTGCTCTCCAGATGCCCCTTCTTTGTCTAGCTGCTCTGCTTTCTCTCAGTTTGTAAAATGCAGACATTCTTCATCTGTTCCAACATGCCCTTAAGGAGACACCTTCCAATATGCCCCAGCAATGTTTTTCTCCTTTATCTATGCTAACCCTTCCCTTGCATCTTTCTTTGCAAACATCTCCCATGTAAGTGTCTTCCCCAGCAAACTTGTTCTTGATTTCTGGTCTTCCATGGTTTACATTGTTTCCCAAAATTCACCTGTTGGAAGTGGAACCCCACTTCCGCGTGTTGAGAAGCTGGTCTTAAATAGATGATTAGGTCAAGAGGGACAGGGCCTCGTGAATGGATTTATGCTGTTATTGGACAGTGGGTTAATTATCTTCAGAATGGGTTCCTGAAAACAGAACATAAACCAAACCAACCAACCAAACAAACAAAAAGGATGAGTTCGGGTCCCTTCCTTCTCTCATACACTCTCTTCTGCCATGTTATGATGCAACAAGGAGGCCCTTAACAGATGTAAGACCTGTGATCTTGAACTTCCCAGACTCCATAACTGTAAGAAATAAATTTCTAATCTTTATAAATTACCTAGTCTCAGATAGTTGGTTATAACAGCACAAAACAGATTAAAACATGGTCTGAACTTGATATGCGTAAAGTCAGACGTTTCGTCCTTCCCATGCAAAGTTGGTCCCTTCCAGCATTTCTTCTCTCTCAATCTACTGAGCTGCTAGAGGCATAGATAAGGATCCCTCTTCCACCTGTGGTGATGCCTTGGCTTTTCTGTCTCCACTAGTGGCTGTGATTTTGGTGCTCCTGACAATCGGTGCTCGAAGTTGTGCTCTCTGCTGATGTTGACCCCAGTGAACAGGATGCTAGATTTCCAGGATGAAGGGATACATCCTTGGAGCTCCAACGTCTTGGTCTCTCACCTCATGTTATCTCATTCTTTGGCATGGAAGGTCCCATGCAAGTATTTACAGCCCTGATTTCAGTCCTTTATTTCAGACTCTACTCTGCATCCACTGGTTGCCAAAGGGCAACCTTGGCAAGGCCCCTTCTCTTTCACAAACCCTTATGTTTCTTGCAGCTCAATCTGAGTGGCAATTCAGATGGCCTCTGAATATCTTCAGTTCTCCCTTCCTCTCACAGCAGAGCACTGAATTATCTCTATAATCAAGTGGCTGGATTAGTCCTATCTCCTTATAAGAATGAGGACTAGGGTCCAGAGGGCACCCGGGAGTTTGCCATCATCAGTGACTCATCTCAGCACCTTTCATTAGCCCTTTTCCTCTGGGACCATCCCAGAACACTGTCTTGCCAATGGCACTGAAGACATTTGTGTGTAAAGGAGTGTGAGAAAGGAGAAAGTGGGGGTGTCAAAAGATGGCAGCTGCTTGGCGTCTGCCGACTGAGTGTGGCCACTTGTCACTGCTGGTTTAGGTCAGTCACCACTGGGCTCTGCCAAATAAAAAACTTGGATGGCAGTAAATACAGTCATTTAACTCTAGCATGCTGAGCCCCAAAAGTGGGGGAGGCACGGGAGGAGAGAGGATCCAAGCTTCTGGCATGTCTGGGGGCTTGGTAATGTGCTCTGTGCCTCTTTGGGAAAGCCTGATTCAGTTACGCCTGAGCTGGGGAGATTTGCCTCAGATGCCTCCTGCAGCCTGATGCCCTGGCTGTTGGGTATTGGCTGCCTGCTGTCTGATTGGCCCTGGGCCTCTGGGCCAGATGGCCATGGGGCCCTGCTGTGTGGGAGGTGAGAACTCCACGTCCAGGGCCTGGCTTGCCCCTGACTCACGAGTGCCAGCTTTTGATTGGGAGATCCCAGGAGCTTGGACCTGTAATCTGAGTTTCTAGGCCTGGGTTGAATTCAGTTCTTCTGAGTCCTCCTGCCAGAGGGGCACAAGCAGATGTGGGGATGAGGCAGGATAGTTTTCACACAGGACTGGAGAGAGACTCTGGGTGTTGTCCTGCTGGGTAATGGCTACTTCTTAGGTCCACTGGCTGATGATGGGGACCGAAGACAGGAGGAGGACTATTGGGAACAGAAGGCCTATCTGTGTTGAATCTGCCGGGGAAATACTTGTGGTTTGGAGTGAGGGATCTGTGTTCAGCCCAACTCATGGGAGTCCTGCCCCATAGCCTTGGATGGCAATTGTTCCGTCTGATAGGAGCAGTTTGTTTCTGTCCAGCCTTCTGTCAAGCAACCTCCGCTTGCTTACTCTGTCCCAGCCACAGAGTCCCCGTGTATTCCTCACAAGCACCAGGCACGCTCAACCCCAGGGCCTTTGCTCTGGCCATTCCTTTACCTGGAACACCCTACTCCCCATGCCTGCTTGCTGCATGCCCATTCTTTTTTCTGGGGTTTGCTCAAACCTTACCTTCTCCATAGCACCTACCCTATCACCCTGTTTAATTCTGGAAACTGCCCTCCCCTCCAGCACACCCAGTTCTCTCTTACCCTGCCCCTTTTGCTGTTTTCCTTTTAGCTCTTATTACTTTGTAACATACTATAGACATTATAGCACATTATTTATTTTGCTTATTTTTTAGTCTTTCCCCCTCCATGAGGATATAAGCTCCCTAAGGATGAAGATCTTTGTTCCATTCACTATTAGAAGCAGTACTGAGTGCTCCAACAATAGCTGAGTGTGTCAAGGGAGATCATGGTGGCAGCCCAGCCCACCTCACAGGGCTTTGGGAAAGTCTTCAGGTACCAGATTGAAACAGGCTTTCAAAATGATGAAGATTTTGTGTTCAATTTTAACTCTTCAAGGCTGGAGACCCACCAGGGGAGTGATGTTGGAGAGGCTCTGGAGGCCCAGGAGGCCACTCTGGAGTACATGAGGCAGGGCTTAAGTTTGACATCAATCTGCACCATGAGCTGGTTGAGTTGGCAATGGTGATATCTGCCACATCCAGCATCAGTCACCTTTGTGAGCTGAGCCATATGTGTTTTGTTAATGAAGATGCCTAATGAAGTATATGATTGCTTCCTGGGTGGTATGGAAAGGGGTGGAGTTATAGCTACATCCTGGGAGGTGGTATGGCCCTGGGGAATCCCAGCTCTACAGCAGCCTGCAGCCCCTTGGGGTGTTAATGCAAATGAATGACATGTTCAGGGACTGGAAGAAGGTTGGAAAATGTCATCCTCCTCTCCTGGGTCCTGTCATAGGTGGGTCGTTGTGTTGCAAGTTTAAAATATAGAATGGGAGAGCCATGGGGCTTGGTGGGCATCAGATGGCTGTCTCTCAGTTGGTCGCTTAGAGATGGCAGCCACTTTCAGACTAATCTTATTCTGGCACATCCTGCACCTCTGAACTTCCATATTCCCCTTATCCTGTTGGGCTTAAAATCTTCCCTTCTCAAACCTCTGTTATCTGAAGCCTTGTATTCTACCCAGGTCTCTAAAGCACATAGTCCAACTAAGCTGTGGACACAGGCTGGTGCTCAGCATCACTTCTCGCTCTCAAACACAATCCCAGCTATCTTGGGAAGGAGGCATTATGGGCCAAGACTGATCTAATCTTTAGAATCAGGAGGGATTTCACAGTGACTAAATAACTGTTTCCTGCCAACACATCAATACGAGAAACTTCCAAGAGAGGAGCTCATAGGCATGCCCTGGGAGGGTGGCAGGTCATGGCCAGGGCTGTCTGGAGTGATCTGCAATTAATGAGCAGCTATCTTATGAAAGCATTCCTGGACATCCCTCTGCATCCACACCTTGTGGAATTGTTTACTATGGTGGTTAACTCAAGGCAGGGGCAAGGAGGCCGGGGCAAGACTGAGTCTGGTAGATAGTTGCTAGGTGAACCGTGGTTATTTTCCAGTTGTTTCCCAAGTTCGAAAGCGGTGGTGGATTCAGAAAGAAGAGAGTAGCTTTCCCTCCACATGGGAATGCTCCAGGACAAGAGGATGGACCTACTTCCTGGGGCGATTTTTCTTCTTCTTGAAGGGTGGTGAGAGCCCATGAACCGTAGATGAAAGCAAAGAGCTTAGAGAGAAAAATGGGACTGTATTAACATGCTTTCAGATGCAAGTGATAAAAATCCAACCAAAATATCTTAAGCAAAGCAAGGGATTTATTGTTGGATTAAAGTCCTGGGGAGGAGGCCTGGCTAAAATGACATCACTGGGGCTTCATTTACTCAAGTCCTTGGCTCTGCTGCCTCCTGTTGCCGTCTGTCCTCAGGCTGGAGAAGAGGAGGCTGATGCCTTAGACATGCAAGCTTCTCACTCGACACCAGCAATGGATCCAGAGAAACTTCTATGTCTCGGCTTATGCAGAAAAGACATGTGGCTGGTGCCGTGTGGGTCTTTGGCCACCCCCTGCCTATCTCACTGCCATTGCTGGGCCAGGGAGGGCATGGCTATGAGAACACCCATGGCCATGGGCAGCAGGGCACCGAAATGGGAGACATGACATTCCATCTCCCCCTCGCTGAGGATTTGTCTTCCACTCCCGAGGACCAAGGGTCACCAGCTTTGGGTCAGAATGAAAGGGTGAAAATTTATAAGAATGAATGTAACTATTTTTTACATTTATAGATCAATTGTATATGTAGGGAGGGGACTGCTAGGAAATTGCTACAATTCCTTTGCTGCAGGATACCTCCTGTTCCATGGACTTTTTTGGGGGGGGGGTACCAAGGATTGAGTTCAGGGGCACTTGACTACTGAGCCACATCCCCAGCCTTATTTTGTATTTTATTTACAGACAGGGTCTCGCTGAATTGCTTAGTGCCTCGCCTTAGCTGAGGCTATCTTTGAACTCATGATCCTCCTGCCTCAGCCTCCATGGACTTTTGAAATAGCAGTGTATATAGCTTTCATCTGTTGCTTGTCCTGCCATGGCAAGTTGGATGTGGCAAGGAGACAATGATGTGTCACTCTTTATATGGAGGCACCTTGGAAGGAGAATCACAACTGTGGGAGCCCCAATCTGGGATTGATTCAGATGAAAAGATGCCAATGTTGAGCTGGTACCATAAAGGGGTGATGCCTAGGGGTCTGGGGGACAGCATGAGGGGCATTTTTCAGGTGGAAGGAATCTGAGTTGAGGCAATGTTGGGCACGAGTGTTGAGGCTATGGTGGAGTCTGTTTTTGACAGATGTCATAACAATATCTCCCATCCCACATATTCTTTTTGCAATGTGAGCTTACCAATCCAGTGTTAAGAATCTTGTGGTCTTTCACCTTGAACTTGAGCAAAACTTTAAAATTGCTTCAACCACAGAATGTAATGAAATGGTGCATGGACTTCACATAAATGTCCTACTGAAGACCAGGCCAGAAGGGCTGATGCAGCTCTGGAGTGGACACTTGCTGTGGTGAAGTCCAGGCCATGTGGAGAGTCCAACATGGCCTGGACTTGACCACATGCTGGTGGTTTGACCACAGAATCAATCTCCAGATATATGAGTGAGGACTGTTGATCTCTTGCTTTATCTGCATGAGAGAAACCTTAAGGAGAATCATCTTGCTAAGCCTAGTCAGCCTCCCAAACTGTAAGAGATGACAATAATATAAACAAGAATAATAGATATTTTTTATGCCTCAAAATTGGACTGTTTTTTTAACATAACAATGAGAATGATTGATATGGAGATTTCAGGGGGCCCTTAACTGTCTACAACCTTGAGATGAACTTGAGTCATGGTGACTTAAGCCCTAAAATACACTCTAGGATCAACAATTTGGGTTAGAAAGAGGTGGCCCTTTGAATATGCTTAACTAGGGAAATCCAAGTGGCATTAAACAGGTGGTGAATTTTTTGGGGGTACTGGGGATTGAACTCAGAGGTGCTCGACCACTAAGCCACACCCTCAGCCCTGTTTTGTGTTTTGAGACAGGGTCTCACTGAGTTGCTTAGTGCCTTACTGTTGCTGAGGCTGGCTTTGAACTCCCGATTCTCATGTCTCAACTTCCCAAAGTGCTGGGATTACAGGCGTGCACCACTGCATCTGGCTCAGGTGGTGAATTTTTGAGGTGGAAAAACAGAGGTAGTGGGACTTATTAGCTAACAATCAGATTAGCAGCATTGTCAGAAAGAACCAAAGTACCTTGGAAACTTCCCTTCCAGGGGTAAAGACATAGGAATGGAATGGTCAGTTCTATTTTCCACTTTGCCTTCTGATGAAGTCCAGGTCTATTCTGGAGGACACAGCTGTGAGAACCTTGAGGTGGATTACATCAGTCCTCATAGCAGGGTACACATTTGCTGCTAATCTTTCAAGTCTCTCTAGAGCCTCAAAGCCTTCCCTAATCTACTTTTCTCAGTATTACTTTCTGCCTTAACATTTTCCCCACATGATCTAGGCAGGGTGAATATCTCAGCTGCTTCCCTTGGGGACAGCCTTCCAGAATGGCTTGAGGCTCTAGGGATCACTTCACCTTCTCTTAATTTCTGGATCTTTGCTGATGCTAATCCTTCATCAGAAATACTTTCTCCTCTCCACTTCCCACTAAGAAAACTCATACTCCTATTTCACCTCTACTCCCTTTATCCAGATAATGCCTGCTCACCTTCCCGGTGTCCATTAAGAAGTCTATTCCTCCAGGAAGCCTTCTGCAACTGCCAGGACTGGGCTAGGCCCTTTCTTTCCTGCTGTCTTCCCTTCTCATACATATCTCTCACTCTTTTGTGATTGCCTGGATGCTCATTCCCTCTGGAATGTGGCTCTCTGAAGGCAGAGGCTGTGTTTGGGTCATCTGGACACCTGTTTTTGTCAGTTTTGGGTCCCTCATCAACTTAGGACCTCTTCTACACAGGGGATAATTTTCTCTGGGCCTTAGCACATGTTAGAGTTCCATTAAGCATGTAATCTGACTGCTAAGTTTTTCAGAGAGCTCCAGAGACCTGATCATCTGTGAATTTGTCAGTTTGGCCTAATGTACAAAAGTTTGGTTTTGAAATCAGCAAAAGACCATGGTTCCTTAGAGTGGCTGATGGGCAACTCCAACCTCCTGTTGAGGAGCTTTTAAGGGCAGTTAGCTAATAGTGTCCAGCGGCAGCACCTCTGAATCCTTTGCAGAGGTAGCTGAGGCTCTTCTCACCTGGGTTTCTCCAGGCCAATGGCTGAGTACAGTCCTTGGCCTGCTGATTTTGCTCCAGGACCCTCTTTTTCTTTGGGACCCTCTGCAGCAATCTTTGCACTGGAGCTTTCCATGGGGCTGCTGAGATTTTTCTCAGACACACTACCTTGGTCCTACATTTCCTTTTGCAGATGGAAGATGTGTTGCAATCTGAAGCACCCCCCCCACAATTATTCCTGCTCCTTCTCCCCTCTACCTGTCACAGGTGTCCCAATAAATATCTTACACTTCTGATTTCAATTGGCACCTGCTTCCCAGAGCACCAGTTGACATATTCTGTGACCTTAGGCAAGTGTTTTAATAAGTCCCTATCTCAGATTCTTCAGATGAAGAATGGGTATAGGAATAGTAATAATTTCATAGTTCAATAGTAAGAATTAAATTAAGTAATGCTTTTTAAGTTCTTAGTGTAGTTTTTGATGTATAAAGAACTCAAAAAATGTCATCTATAGTTATATATAAAACCTAGTACCTATAAGCCAAAAGACTGGGTTTTCCTAGAGTATATTTTCCTTGTGTCTATTCTGAGCACCTAGCACCCAGCTTAAGATCTGGCACATAGAAGGTATTCAGTAAAAGCTCAATGTGAGATGGAGATCAGAGAAGCCAAATGAGGTTTCCCAGCTGCATCAGCATGTGTACCCCCTGGGCCCTGTTGCTGGTCATTCCTGCTAGCAAGTAGTTTTCTAGACCTGAGAGCTACCCTATCATGTGGTAGAGAGAAGGGGTGGATGGGAGAATCATCCTTGTCCCTCTCTATGGGAAGAGAGCTCACATGTCCTTCTTGGAAAAAGCCAGCCTCCTAGTGCCCTTTTGTATGCTGGACTAAGCCAGTTGCTCAGTCTCAGAGGGTGTGGATAGGTGAAAGTGTCAGAAGATGTCTGACCTGAGCCTTTTCAGGGCCAGGAAGTAATTCCCAGGGCCCAACTTTTTAGAAGGCTAAAAGAAATTGGTAGAGTGAGGTGAGGCTACGAGATGCCTTCTTATTTGTAGGGACAGAATTCCTGAGACCCTGTGACCCTTCTCACTGGTTCTAGCTTTGAGGAAACTAAATGATCAAGCATGGTAAGACTGGTATCTTCTAGTTTATAAAAGTTTCTTTCCATTCCATCTACTTATATTCTTCTCTGTGAATATTTATAAATGTATATGTCCAAATAAAATGAATTTTAGAGGCCAGGGGTACTATCTGGTGACACTGACGTAGAAGCTCAGAATGGGGCCCACAGTAGCTGGGGCTTGGCTTGGCATTGTGCAGACGGATGCATGACAGGGGCCTCTTGCAGCATGTGAGAGCCAGGCAAGGCTGGCTTTGCAAGGGGCTGCATAGTTACACAGGGCTCCATGCTCATACGCCCTTGTGCTTGGGGCTTATATTTTGTATTTACTGACTTGAAATTCTTATTTTTGCATTGTGTCTTATAATGTAGCTCATGCTTAAAGCCTGGGCTCATGAGAGCTACTTGCACACCCTCAGTCCTGGTATGCTCTGATACAGAGGTTGAAATATCCCTGGTAGATTGCAAGTCTGCTGTGGGTTGGGCAAGAGGGGTTCATCGAAAGGGGAGATGCCTGGCTTGACTTCTTTGCTTTTCACTGGGGGACATAGTATGAGAGCCTATGGCTGATGGAGGGTTCCAGAGGCTGGTGAGCTGCATGCACTTGAGTCACTAACTGGGGCCTCTGGGTATCTGTGAAGGTCTGTACTTGTCTTGCGAATATCCTTGTGCTGGAGGGAACACGAAAATAGAAAATTTAAAAAAACATCATAAGGGTACAGGGTATCCTTTACATGTTTCCTGGAATTGAACAATAAAGTAAATGGATGGAAGGAGTTAGGTTTCTTACCATTAGAGTAGAAAAGCAAGGAAAAAAGCCTAGAATGATCCATGCTGCATGTCTTAGGGCTTCTGGCAATCCTATCAAAGCCCAACTCAAATGCACCTTCTGCATTTGGAGCATCATGCTGGGCACCTGGCCACCTGATATATAGTATCAGTGGGAAGGTGGAAGACATTCTTATAGGCAAAGATGACGAATGACTGACTGTGTGAATGAAGAGAAGTGAGAACTCAAAAGTTGTCAAATGAAATCTCATCCCCTGGGTGGGTTCAGAGGAAGAGGAGGTAGTAGGGAAGCTTCTAAGACAGGTGAGGAGAAGTTGTTAAACTTTGTAGAATGGGTGGCATCTCAGTGATTGTGATCAGGTCAAGGGTGTTGGGGGTGGGGTTGAGTGTGGAGAGGAGCAGGGGGAAGCCTAGGGAAATGTTTTAGGAGAGATGAAGAAGAGTCTTGGAAGTCCAGGCAAGCAGTTGGGACTGGATGACATCAGGCTTTTGAACAGGGTGGGGACATGGTCATATGTGATGTTGGATAAACCAGCCATAGCTTCAACAGAGAGGGCTTCGTTGGAGGAGGAAGGGGCAGGAGAGTACTGGAGCTTTCTAGGCTGGTGGAAGTGGGTGAGGCTGACTCAGGATCATTCATTTTCACCTTCCACTTGAACATGTACATGTGGGAACTGGAGGCATAGTATGGTTGGGGTGGTGTTGGGAGCTGTCCATCCTGGCAGGGAAGGGCACTTATCACTGGCATCGTGGAGAGTCAGGTAATAAGAAACACACTGACGGTCAATTTCACTGTTGTGTATAAATGGTCTCCAGACCATGTGTGTCCTACGGAAGCTGCTTGGTGAAGGTGGAAAGTTGCTGAAGTGTTTGGCCTGCCCTGATCCAGGCTACTCTCCACTCTAAGACCTTATCTCTCCCTGACCAGTCTGGTGAAAGTGGTGGTGGAGCTGCATCCAGCCAGGCCAGGCTATCCTGAGTTGGATTCCACCATGGCATTAGTGGTTGGGTTGGGAGATGAGATTAGAGACACCAAGCATGGAAGAAGCAGAAACAATATTTCACAGGACACTCAGAACAGTGCCTGATGGGTGTGAGCCCCAGCATTGGATGAGCTCCTGGGGTTGAGAGCAGTTCTAGAGCACCATCATCCCACACCAGCTCCCCTAGGCCCTGTAGGGCCTCTCCAACTTCCACCCTGGCATCTCTGCCTCTTCACACCCCTCTGCCCACCCAGTTCCCTGAGCATGGGGCGCCTGTCAGCTTTCTAAACACATTTAGCATCCTCTCACCCCAAATCCTGCCCATTGATCAAGGACCAGATCTAGGCCTTTCTTGGAAGCCTCACCTAGGCTCCCGGCCATCAGGCTCTCTGAGTCCCCAAAGTGACAGTTTAGACTTTTGTAGAGTTGAAATTGGGAACTTCCCTGAGAGGGACAAACTCCAATCTCTTATTATCTTGTTTCCTGGGGCTGTGAAATTTGGCTGCATGGCTGCATAAGTTCACAAACATGCTTGGCATGATTCATTTGTGCTCCTGGGGACTGCGTGTGGGCAGAGGTGGTGGTGGGGTTGGGGTCAGAGTCTTGAGGTACTTGACTGCTGGAAAATTCTGTCTTTATGACTTTCCTCTCTCTTGGGCTTACCTCCCTCTTTCTCTCTCCCTCATTTTTCTCTGCTTCCCTCTCTCCATAGATACCTGCTAACTGCTCTTATCCCTGCCAGGCAGAAGACACCAAAGCTGCTCAGTTATCTTTCTCCTCCTCTGTATGCCAGAGAAATATTTGGATTTATTGGTAAATCCTTTCCTGTTACTCTCATAGATTGGGATCTTCTGAGCTTTCCCAAAAATCTCTGGAAATAAATGACTGCAGGTGGGACTTATTGAGCAAATTATTTTGACTGGGGTGGAGACAATTTCTCTGCCTTCATCCATTAATGATTTGAGTTTGTAGCCCATTGCCAGTCCTTAGGAATACAATGGTGAAAAAGCCAGAGTTTCTACCTTCAGGTATCTATATTCTAGTAGGACAAAAGGGCAAATGTATTTGCTCATTTTCTGTTGCTCTAACAAAGTGCCCGAGACTGGATACTTTATAAAGAAGTTTATTTTTATCACAGTGTTGGAGGCTGAAAGTCTGAGATTGGGCAGTGCCATCTGATTGATTTTTGGTGAGGGCTCCTTTGGCTATGTTATAACATGGCAGAGAAGAGGAAAGAGAAGCACCCATATACAAAATGGGCCAGGCACATGGGGTGGCCTCCTCTTATAACAACCCACTTTCTTGAGAACTCACTTGCTCTGTGAGATCAGCATGAATCTCTTCCCAGAGAAGTTCCCCAAATGGAAAATCACCTTCCATTAGGCCCCACCTCTTGCAAGTTCTACCACCTCAATGCCATCACACTGAGTGCCAAGCCTTGAGCACATGAACAAAACCATAGCCGATGGAAGCAACAAGTGAAAATTATCTGTTTTAAAATTATCTTAATTTTAAAACAAGACCATAAGAGCTATCTCAGGGATCTCAGGAGCACAGCAGAATTGCCTCTGAGAAGGCTTGGTGGGGAAGAAGATGCTTCCTTTTGGAAGTCATAGCTGAGACCTTTAATGAAGCTTCTCTGGATAGAAGGTGCCACCCAGCCCCAGGGCTCTCAGCTTTGGAGAAGGCATTGGAGAAGAGGAGGGCCCCAGACTTAAAGGGAACAAAAGTAACAAAAGGGTTTGCCACAAGGGATAAGTACAGTTCCCAGCACCAGGGCCCAGGCAGAGTGGAATGAGCAGCCAGGTGACTGAGGACTGAGCCTGCATGCCACTGGCCAGGAACACTTCCTGCTCTTCCCTCTTCTTCCCTCTCCTTCCTTTCTCTCAGGACAGGGCTGGGCTTACATGGGGGTCTAAGTGACTCCAGCTGGGCCCAGAGAGCTGCAGAGCCAGGAGCCATCAGCCTGGCCTTTGTCATTAGCTCCTTGGCAGGGTCATGATGGCAGTACTGCTTACCCCACCTCAGCTGGGACAGAATGGGATGGTGCTGCGCTGCCAACCCTGCCTCTCTCCACTTTCCTCCCTGGATCCAAGAAAGTGAGAATAAACACAACAAACCCTTAGTCCATCCCTGAGGGGCCTCAATCTTGACCTGCCAAGGCCATTCCTGGGCTCTCTCTGCTGTTCTTCTTAGCCAGATTGCTCTGTTTGTGCAAAACAAGGTTGAGCTCATTGGAGAGCTGGTGTGGATACCCTGACCTTGGCTCTGGGGAATGCTCTGGAGTCACAGTGCCAGACTCTCTGTGCGCTGTTGAGTGTTGACGTTCAAGAGCTGTGCATGTTCAGGGTTAGTAGGATCTTTGGGACTATCTGTTGTGGGGATTACAGTGAATATTCTCAACAGTGACACTTCCTGGAATCAGGAACTAGACTCTCTTGGGGTGGGGCACTTTCAAATCACCTCCCTCAACAATTTGGACCATCTGTCTCCAGGTATGCGTGTGTGGTGGTGGTGAAAGGATAACAAATGTAGACTAAGCATGTTGTGTGGGATACGTGATTGTAAGCTGCAGCCTCCAGACTCCCTGCCTTCCATGCATGCCTTTGGTTATGGGTCTTTCTGCCATATGGGTGCATCTGTTTCCATGGTTAGACAGCTTGACCATTAGAGGGGGACTTGTTTCCCTGAACTTGTACCCTTGTTTTTAGCTGGAGGATAAAACATGAACTGTGGATTGGACAAACCTGGATTTTAATTTCACTTCTGCTGTTCATTAGAAACACAACCTTGTCAAGATCTCTACCATCTCTAAGCCCCATTTCTCTCTTTGGCAATTTTTCAGGGTTGTTGTGGGGATTACAGGAAATAGTAAGTCGAAAGGGCTTATTGTAGAGCTGCTCTTCACTGTGTGACTTGAACTCCAGAGACCCAGCTGGTTTCCTCCTCCTGGAGGTTGTATTTCAAGTGCATTCGGCCACTGTCCACATTCACTCTGCTGACTTCTCACACATGGAAAGCTCAGTACCCACCACCCCATTAAATTTTTTCAAACCCCAGCTTTCAGTCCCTTCTCATTAAATACACAAAGCAGCAGAGAAGGTGTGTATTAGTTGTCAGGAGCTGCCATAACAAAGTGCCACAGACTGGGTAGTTTCAATGACAGAAACTGGTTATCTTATATTTCCAGAGACCAGGATTCTGAGAGCAAGTTGCTGGCAGGCTTGGTTCCTTCCGAGGCCTCCCTCCTTGGCTTATAGACAGCTGTCTTCTCCCTGCGTCCTCACATGGTCTTTCCTTGGTGTGTTTGTGAACAAATCTCTTCTTATAAGCACACCAGTCGTATTGGATTAGGGCCTACCCTAGTGACCTCAGTTCAACTTAGTCAACCCTTTAAAGACCCTGACTCCAAAGGCAGCCACATTCTGTGATACTGGGAGCAGGCTTCAGCATATGACTTTTGGAAGACACAACTCAGCCCGTAACAAGGTGCGAGAGAGAAACACAGATGTGTAAAGTAGTTTGGTTGAAGTGATAAGCTGGCCAGGATTTGTTTTTGCTTGCTCTTTGTTGAGCTGCCCGGTGGTTCTATCCCCAAGGCCCAGCTGCATGGAAGCTGCCCTTCCCGGGCTGGGCAGCTATGGAGATCAACTGTGTGTGGGCAGCTTGGCCTGTCTGCTGAGTGGCTGGGGAGTACACTTCCATTGCCGATACCTTGAAATGTTTTATAGGACAATTCCTGCTTGTCAGCAGCTGCATTTCTTAATCAGCGGCGCATTCATTTCTCTAAAGGCTTCTGACACTTTTGACTAATTCCAGTGGGTTTGGTGTGGGCATGGACAGCCATGCGCTCTTGGATCCAAGTGTACTCACACCCTGGGAGCATGCCAGAATTCCTGACTTCTTCCATTATTCTTAGCCTTGAGATGGTGGGAGCAGGCAATTCAAAACCAGACTTGGGTTTTTGCAAAGTTTGGCCTTCCTGCCTACCTATTTTTATTTCCTTCATATTTGCAAAGAGAAAATTCCCAGACATGGGCCTGGGAAGCTGGCTGCTCTCAGGTCAGGCCCTAGCTCCAGTTTCCTACTTCATGTCACTGTCTGGCAGAGGAAGAGTTACTTAAGCTATCTGGATTGAAGATTCCCCACTTATAAGCTGGATGGTCACCCCCCACCAGTGCAGGGTCAGGTGGTGACCCTGCAACCACTTCTGTGTTCTTGCAGTTGTGACTCTTTCCAGTGGAGTAAGGAGTAGAGCCACTGATACAGCTGCCCAGGTGAATGTCATGTCCTGTTGTTGTGATTGGAGTTATGCTTCCCAGGTACCTGTGCATCCTACCTGGCAGGCAAACAGGTTGGTAACTGTCAACTTCACCCAGACTCTACATTAGAAAAGTGAGCAACGTTTGGCTCTGGGTGGTGCTTGCTCTTCTTTTCTATCAGATGTGCGTCCATCAGTTTAGGTCACTAGAATGTAGATATGGCTCTTTCACCTTCAGTCACATACCACAGGGGGCATGAACTCAGAGGAAGATTCCTTGCTGTCACGTGTCTTTCTTGAATGTGTAGCCCTGCTTGCCCTTAGTGGTACCTAGCTGATGTTCTCTCTGGGTGAGGATGGAGGGTCATTTATCTTTTTCACTGTAAATAGATATCCTTGGTGTAAGTGGCTGTTTGAATGAAGACTGACCTCAGCTGGAGACATTCCCATGACCCTCATTCATCAGTGAGAGTGCTTGGGTGTGAGTGAGAATGAAATAGCCCAAATCATTGTTTGGCTTTTACACATGTTGGTTAGAACATTCTTTTCTTTTCTCACCTCTGTGCTTTTTCCAGGGTTCAGACAGTGAAGCTAACTTTTTTCATTTCTTTAGCCCTTTGCAATGGTGATGTATTTGATAAGTCATTGTGCATTTATTACTGCATCCCTAAGTACCAGTTTTCAGGAAAAAGAATCACTCAATTTCCACCTTCCCTTCCCTTCCACCAAATTTCAGTGGACTGAGTACCTTGTCTGTTTTGATGCAAGCAATAGAGGCCAGTAGCAAGCCTTGCACCTGGGAGAGACTGAGGGTTGATGGTCAGGACTGGGACCATCTAGGACTCTTCAGACATGGCCAGTAGGATTATGAATTCCCCCAAACCTATGGTAGGCAAAGATCGGGTGAAGGATCTCAAGTCAGTATAGCATGGAGGAACCTGGGGTGGCAGAGAAGGAGCCTTCTGCACTGAGGGGCTGTCTTGTGACTTCCTTTGTGTGGCCCTAGTGGGCAAAAACTTGGATCAATATGTGGAATAAGGTGTTGCTAATTTCAGCTTGCTGCAAGTCCTGACCCTATGGAGAACTGTCCAGTACAGTTTGGGAGCTGGATCATCAGAGGTTGGCTGAGCCCTTGGATGAACGTACATGTGACCTGAGCACTCATCACACCTCTTTGCCTCTGAGCTTCCTCCTGAGATTTGTGTTCATTCAGGAACATGGTAGCTGTGGACACTTACTCTATAACTTTGCTACATCCTAGATCTCTCTTTTCCTCCTTATTATCCCCACTAGGGGAGAAACTACCTGAGACAGAGCTGGAGAGAGGCACACTCTAGTCCTGAGGTAGGACTAGTTTGTGCTCAGTGAACTCTGCTGCTTTCAGTGATCTCCCCACCTTGCTAGTTTCCAGTGTGGACCTCTCTAGTCATTGTCCTCACCTGCAACATATGGATCAGAACCCTGGTCTGTAACCTCCTTGTTTGTTAATGCAACAAAGCCATTTGCTACCCCCTGGTATCCAGAGACAGGCAGGCTGGAAAGGTAGGTGAGAGAGGGCCACTGCAGTGAGATGGTGCCTGCATGATTGGCTGGTCCAGCTTCTGGAAGAAGCAGGTTGCTCTGCTTCCAAGCCCAGATCAAGACTCTCTGTCTTCTCAATTAGCACTTCCAAAATCCGAGGGTAGAGGAAGCTTCTCTCTTTCTACTCACATGCAACTTGGAGTCATCTCACTATTTTAGGGACTTTCCTACAAGTGAGTAATTATCAACTGGGGAGCCAAACATTCTTTCTCAGCCTCTCCTCCCAGTTTGGTCTTATTCCCACTGCTTTCTTCCCTACCCTTGTTTTCTTCCCTCCTTCCTCTGCTGTCATTCTCCAGACAGAGAGAGTGGTTTTGTGAGGCAAGACTGGGGTACACCCAGTGGTGGTCTTCCCTGCAGTTCGGGCCTCTTGTCCTTTACAGAGCATGCTGTTGTAGCAATGAGGCTGGAGACAGGAGAGGTTATGGACTAAGTGCAAGAGCAGTGGGTGGGACCATAGCACACCAGAAAGAAATAAGATGCGATGGAAAAGAGCCTGAATTGATAGGAAGATTCTGGTGGCACAGGAGGTAGGGTTGGCCCAGGAACCCCACGATCCCAGTTTACTGGGCCCTTTCATATCTCATGGAGTTCTGTCCTTGAGATGAATGACATAGGATATGTTTGGGTTAGAAGTACAAACAGAGAAGGATTAAAATGTTTGCATGGTCCCTTCTATTTCCTTAACAGTCCCTCTTCTACTTTCAACTTTCAGGTCATTTTTTTTTTTTTTTGGTACCAGGGATTGAACTCAGGGGTACTTGACCACTGAGCCACATCCCCAGCCCTATTTTGTGTTTTTCTTTTTTAGAGACAGGGTCTCACTGAGTTGTTTAGCGCCTTGCCATTGCTGAGGCTGGCTTTGAACTCGTGATTCTCCTGTCTCAGCCTCCCTCAGGTCATTTTTTAAAGCATCCATATATGAGAGAAAGCATGTGAGTATGATG
Organism: Geosciurus inauris; assembly: GCA_004024805.1. NCBI lineage: Eukaryota > Metazoa > Chordata > Mammalia > Rodentia > Sciuridae > Geosciurus > Geosciurus inauris. The sequence continues at coordinate 15,010 of PVHX01004946.1, read as the reverse complement.
CTTGTCTTTCAGTGTCTGGTTTATTTAGCTTAACACAATGACTCTAGTTCCATCCATTTTCACGAAAATGTTATGATCTCATCTTTCTTTGAGGCTGAAAAATACTCTGTTGTGTACATACACCATATTTTCTTTGTGCATTCATCTGTGGATGGGTACCTAGGCTGGTTCTATGCTTGTCTACCATGAGTAGTGCTGCAGTGAACATGGTATGCAGGTCTCTCCATAGCAGGCTGACCTCATTTCCTTTGGGTATATACCCAGGCAGTGGCTGGATCAGATGGTAGTTCTATTTTTAGTATTTTGAGAAAACTCCATACTGTTTTCCATAGTGTCAGAATGCCCAGTTTTCATGGAGGGCTTTTCAGAATCAAATGAACCTAAGTCTTTCATATTATAAACAAGGAATCTGAGGCCCAGAAAAGGGAGGGGAGATTTCATAAAGCTCTCATATCAGAAAGTAAAAGAGAAGAAATAAGCACCTAGTTCTCCTGACTTCTGGTCTAATGGAACACCAGGATCTCAGCCTTAACACATAGCACTCCAGATCACCATACCTGCCGTGTGCTACGCTTGATGGTTATTACTTTTGGCAGCACTACATTGACATGAATGTGTTCTACATGAATTTCGAAATTATTTTAGAATATATATTTTATACATTATTCATAACATATTTATATAGCTTGTTTTAAAGCCAAGAGAAACCTAGAGCAAAAGCTTCTACTTTTTTGGCTGTGACCCTACATCTTACGTTGTGTCTCATTATACACAGATGTATGTATATATATACATTATATGCAACTGAAACATATGCTTTCTGAAATGATACTCATTCTTACTATGTGTGATACACTTTGATATTTTCTATTCTCGTCTACTCTACTCTATTTTTGTTAAAACTATTCTGGTTGTGAACCGTCTAAATTGATTTCACGACAAATTAATGGTTCACGACCCACAGTTTGAGACACCATGACCTAAACAATGTCTTAATCAGACATGGTTTAAGAAAAAAGTCATTACAGAGGAGATGTAAAGTTGCCAATTATCTTTGGTCACAAATGTTAAAATAGTAACTTTGAGTTTCATAACATCAAAAAAGGAATTGCATACATGTAAAAAATAAAATGGCATAGGCTTGGATTTGCTCCAGACCACAGCAGATCTGGGATGTTCCTGGGAATGTGTGAGGCTGAGTTTCATCCTGTGCCTGGATTTCAACTAACTGGATGTAGCTGCAGATGCAGAGTAGAGTGGTTGCTAGGGCCACAAGGCAGCAAGCCTGGCCCCTGCCTTTCCCTAAATCAGAGTGTGCATCTAGTCAAATCTCTAGAAAGTGATCAATTCTGTACCTTGGGCACATGTTCCATATGCTAGTGTACAATGAAGATCAGATAATCTCTATTTTCCTGAAAGTGTGATCGTAGGCATGTGATGCTCCAGCAGTCCTCTAAAGGCTTGTGCTAATTCAGATGTTGCCCCTTCCTTAGGTTTGCACCATGCCTTCCAGCAGCCCCTCTTCTTTATCACTCTTTCTCTGAAGACATGGAATGGTGGCTCCCACTGGCCCCTGGCTATTCTTTCTCTTCAGTGGCTCCTTTCACTGACATGCTGAGCTTCTAGATCACAGACACCAAGTTTTCTTTTACTCCTGTTGGGATCCACATTCCATACATCCATGCTTGCATGCACCCATCCATGCAGAAGCGCCTGGCATTAGGAAAGTCTCACTGAGGGCTAATATTTAATCCAAGATCTGATTCATCATCATGATTCATGAGAAGGAAACAGTTAAGTAGAGACCTGGCAGAGCAAAAACACAAGAAGGAATGGTCAGTACAAAGCCCTAAAATGGAAATAAGCATAACATGTTCGAAGAAGGAAAAGGACAGTCCAGCTGTAGCAAGGTGACCATGGTTAGAATGGTTAGAGAAGTGGGTTATAATCAAAATGGCAAACAACCAGCATGGATGTTGACCAATCAAATCAGATATGACCCGGTGGAGCCACATCATGTGGGATCTTGTGGGTTATTTGGTTTTGTGGGTTATACTAAGACAATTTGAATTTACAGTTGTTGCAATGGGAATTCTTTGGAAAGCTTTAAAAGGGAGAGTAGCAAAATAAGATTTAAGATTTAAAAAGGCCACTTCAATAAACGATGAGGTAAATGAACTATCCACCTAGTAGAATGACTGAAATTCCAAACACTAACAATATCAAATGTTGGCCAGGGTGTGGAGCAACAAGAACTCTCATTTCTGCTGGTGGAAAGGCAAGATGATTCAGCCACTTTGGGAGACAATTTGATTGTTTCTCACAAAACTAAACATAATCCTACCATATGATCTAATGGTTACACTCCATGGTATTTACCCAATCGAGTTGAAACTTATGTTATACAAAAGTCTGCACATAAATATTTATGGCAGCTTCATTCATAATTGCCCAAACTTGGAAACAATTAGGATGCCCTTCAATTAATGAATGGATAAATAAAATGTGGTATCTAGACAATGGATTATTATTCAGTGCTAAAAAAAGTGCTATCGAGCTGTGAGAAGACAAGGGGAGAGCAAAAATGCTTATTATTAAGTGAAAGGAGCCATTCTGGAAAGGTTACATACTACACAATACCTACTACATGACATTCTGGAAAAGGTGAAACCATGGAGACAGTAAATGATCATGGATTGGAGAAAGGAAGGATGAATAGGCAGAGCACAGAGGACTTTCAGTACACTGAAACGATTCTGTAGATTGTAATGGTGGGTATTTATCATTATACATTAGTGCTAAAATAACGTCTAACATCAAGAATGAGCCCTAATGTAAACTATGGGCTGACAAGAGCTATTGGGGGTGGGTAGTAATGATGTAAGCCCAGCTGGGATGTGTTGAAGAGACATTGGTGGATTAGGAAAGTATTGTATGAAGAGGGTCCTGAGAAGCTGAGAGGAGACAAATTCTGGAGCAAAGAGCATTATGTTGTATAATTATAATGCACACACACGCATACACAAATCTCTCCTGCATTTGCCATGCAGGACACAAATCAGGGCTTCCCAGATTCAGAGCACTGGATTTGTAATTCCTTGTTTCCCAAATAAATTTCTTTTGGGGAAAAAAAGAGACTGGTTTGTTTTATTTGGAGCATAAACAACGTATTTCCACCATATCCTTATGGCAAGAGAGTCACAGGAGGCATTTCTTGAGAGTGAGGAAGTTTTCGATGTTCAGTGAAGAGAGGATCTGAAATAGTTGTCTTGGGGACTCGTGTAGTGAATCAACTAGATAAGAAAGTAGGATTACTGAAACTGCAGAGATTTTTGTCTACAAACTGAAAGCAAGTCTGGCCAGTGTGATTACATGTCAGGCTGATACGGTTGCTTGGGTATGGGCTCAGTAAGCTGGTGGTTTGTCCAGCTTCAGGTCTTTCCAGGCCAATGTGGTAAACTTAGAAAAGGAGCAGAAGAGGTGAACATGTGTAAGGGCATGGATATGGCACCAGTCAAGAAACTTAAGATGGATGGTTCAGGAAGAGGGTGAGAATGTGTGTGCGTGCGTGTGTGTGTGTGTGTGTGTGTTTGGGGACAAAAGGGAATGAGACAGTGCACTGAGAATTTCAATGAGGTCAGTGTTGCTGGAGTGGGTTCTCTAGATAAGGTGGTTAGAGTGCTTGACATTTCAGAGGGAATGTGGTATTGATTAAAGTTACTGGTTGAAAAGATGTAGTATAGGTATGGAAGGTGATGGCTGATGTGGGTTGGGGAAAAAGAACGTTGGATCTGATGGGATCAACACTAGATCTGACCAGGATGTTGGGGGTGGGCTATCTATGTGAAAAGTTGCCAACAATGACAGGGATGGTCGTGGAGAGGAAGACAGTGAGCCACATGCTAACATTATCAATGAATGTGGGGATGGGGGCATGGCAGGGGGGACTATAAATGATAAGTCAAATAGTGGATGACTTGCACTTCAAAGAAGCAAGGGCTTTGAAGAAGGAAGAAGAAATGACTTGGAAGAAGCCATGGGAAGCAAGAAAGTCACCTGTCTTTCTTCCAGACCCCTTAGATCTGGAGGAGGGAAAACCCAGTTGATTGGATTCCAGAGCAAGTGATGCTTTGGGGAGAAGTCAGGATATGATGAGAGAAGAAATATTCCCTAGGGAGGTGAAGGCTGAGCTGACTCTGGAAAGTGTGATCTTGATAGATGCTTAGATAAACAAGACAGGGAAGGACTTTCTGTGCAGAAGGTGTACAAATTGTTCAGAAATGAGAGAAACAGATCATAATTCAGAAAACTTAAAGAACCCTTTCTGACATGGATTTGAGGTGGATATAGAGAAAGTAGGATCAGACTGGGATATACTGGGATATACAGGATATACAGGATATACTTGGATGCCATATTAAAGAGCCAGGACTTGGGGAGACATTGGACCGTATTATATAGGGGAACAACTTTATGTCTCAGAAACATTGCCTGGGCTTCAGTGCAGAGGATGAAGGATTGCGGAAGGCACTGGAGGCATGGAGATTGGCTGGGAGGCTGTTGAAATAGGCTGTGAAGATGACTGGTTGGGCTCATCTCTCCCAATGGGAGTATTTTGACTCTTGGGATTTGGGTAAATTCCAAGACTGAGAATTCCCACACGTATTTAAAGGATGAATGAACACAAATTGCCTACTAAGAAGTGTGCTAACTCATATTCAGGAAAGGGGCTGGGCATCCACTTTCAAGGAAAGAGAAAAGGAAAGACAAGGAGAGGACAATAGTGGATTTTCCTTCTCATTCTTTCTCCTGAATGGAACCTGGTGTTAACAAAAGACACACAAGCAGAGAAGAGCGACAGATTTGAGGCTGGGGAGGGAACAAGGAAGAGTCACAGAAGGGGTGGCATACTTCTAGGCACAGATGTGAGCTGGACTCAGTTCTGCCATTGTGGTTTCCATGTATTTCAGTATTGTCTCTTGCAGAACTGTGGCCTTCCATTTGCCCATCATGGGGCTGCCACCTCTCTTCTAGCGCCACTATTATTTGCTTGTGGTAAATAAATGTCTTGGTTTATTTGCTCTTGACAGAAACTTTCCAGAGGCCTTCTCCTCCACACAGCTCCATTCCTGGAGTCATCTTGGTTAGTCAGCTGTTTGAAGTTATCTGTTGTGTTGGAGTTTTAAATTACAAAAAAAAAAAAAAAAAAAAAAGTGCTGGAGTCTCATTTTCTTCACTGCCAATCAGAAGCCACTTTCCTGGATTTTAAAAAATGCTGGATTTGGAATTCAAAATTTAGTGTCACTTCAGAAGTTCTTTAAGACTTCATATGCTGTCATCCAAGTTCAGCTCCAGTATCACCCTCCAGACATAATTTTCAGAGACTCCTCCCTCCACAATCCTCAGGCAAGGGCCTGAGCATGGAGGATCATTCCCTTGTCTCAGGGTGGATGTCCTGGGGTGGGCGGGGATCATAGAGAGAACACAGTTTAACCAGAAGAGTTGGACAAGATTCCCGAAGGCCCTGGAGCTGGGTGAGGGAGGATGAATCTTAATGATGATGGTGACTGTAGAGTCTCATATAGACTAGGGAAGCTACATGAGCCCACCCTGTTGGCTGGCATCTACTCTGGGACAGTCCCCGCCAGAAGCAATGGCCTTTGTGTAAGAGCCTGGGCAGCCTGCCATGATGCCATCTTCTTTGGGGCTTCAGGAAGAGCTGGCTGTGAGTTGGGAAAGTGGACTCAGGTCATTATGGGTGTTAATGTGGCCTCAGAAACTGAAACTACACATGAACCATTTATAACTCTTGCTAGGACCAAAGGCTCTAGCATTTTCCCCAGGCCCTCCATCCATAATAATTGCTACTTACAAGCAACAAAGTGAATTTGCCTCATTTCAGATTCCCCAACTACAAGGCCTAGTTTGACAGACTGAAAGCTGGGCCTGAGCTTTAGCATGGAGGCTGCTTTGCTAACGGCAAGGGTCCTGGTTTTCCCCGAAGTGACTCCTGCTCCTGGAGATGGTCTCTGAGCCAAGACCTGGCCAACTCCAGAGTTGTTTCTAGAAGCCAAGATGTCTTTTGATGTATACCTTTCCTGTATCCTCCTTATCCTTGCCAACATCTCACCGTACCAAGCCACATGTTACCACATCCTTTTGTCACACGATAGACGTGCACATGCAGTGTACACACACACACACACCTGGCACAATCTTCTCTACCTCACAGACTCACACAAAGTGCAGGTGTACCACATGCCCCTCCACAGCACATACCCTACTTTTTTTACACATGCCACAGCCCCGGCACCACACCTGGCACATGCTCTCACCTACCCATGGCGTCCCCACTCGCTTTCTGCACAGTGCACATAATACTCCCTAGGGACACCAGACAATGACATACGATGGCCTCCAGCTTCTAAGAGGAGGCCCACAGCCACCCTACTCCTGGCAACATTCAATCAGCCTTCTGCTAGAGGAAGGGCAGCAGGGGCTGGGCCTGCCAAAATTTTTGGGAGGTTGATGATGTGTCTGAAAAGGGAAAAGAAAAAAAGATGGTTTGGGGGGTGTGAGGAGAGGCGGAGGGGGGAGAGAGATATGATTTGGAAAATATTTCCAGGATTTGAAAACAAATGTATGATATTTGATCTGCTCATGATCCATTTGCAGCACTCATATTGCTAAATACTGCTTGATGGGGAAAACATTTGGCAAGAACGGCAAATTTTATTTAGAGGGTTTGGGGAAAAAAACTACTCAATAAGAAGCGAGTTGGTGTGGCCAAGAGAGATAAAAGGGACTGTGCATGGAAGATTTTAGTGGAAATCAGAAACCAAGCCCCTGAACAGATCACCATTTAGTGAGCACCCTTTCATTTACAGGAAGGACTAAGCAACCTTCTTTCCTCAAGCTGGCTCAGCTTTCCCCACCCTCTCCTGTCACGCCACGTCAGGTGGCGTCTTCCTGCTGACTGCTCCAGGGCCAGGCAACCATCATCAGAAGCATTGTGGACAGAGCCATGGGGTATGGGAGGTCTTTTCTATCCTTCCAAACACTGCTGGTTTGGTTTGGTGCTGGGACAGAACCCAGGACTTCGCACATACTAAGCACCTGCTCTAACACTGAGCTCTATCCTTGTCCCTTAAGTGGTTTTTAAAGTTCAACTCCCATCTGCCTCCCAAGATGGCTTCCTTGACCTTGACCTTTTTTTTTTTTTTTTCTCATTGCAACTCCTCAGAGCTCTGTTAGCATTCACAACCTGGATCCCAGAACTTAACCACTCTCCCAGTAGTGTTCTTTAAGCATCATTCTATACCTGGAAGGTATAGAGGAGAGAGTAATAACTAAGACAGATGTGCTTCTTGTTACAGAGGTATTAAATGATAATACATTATAGTTGTGAAATGCCACAGAAGAGAAATGAATGTGTGTGTTTGTGTAGTCTGTATAGCAACTCTCAGGGAACAGAAACAATCATGGGAAAGACAAATACTTCTCTTCTTAACAGAGAAGAAAGGGGAGCAGGAGAAGAGATTGGATTCTGCATCTGTGAAAAAGGCACTCCCCACCCCCAGTCATTTGTGCATTTTCTGATTTACAGATATGGGCTCTTAGTAGAAGCTCAGTTCTACGTCTGAGTCTTCTGCAGCTTCTGGAGCAGACGTGCAGGCACAGGCCTTGCTAAAGGCAAGTGCAATTTTCAATTGGTTTTTACCAAACACTAGCCAATGGGTGCCAGGGTGCCAGGGGTTGTTCTAATGATGTGTCAAATTGAAGCAAGGTAGCAGGACTTACTGCAGCTTCCAGATGCTGAAAGACCGACTGCTCACTACTGGATCTAAACTTTGAACTTTCAGGTCACCAGACAGAGAGGTTCCTGGGCCCTTTCTCCAAGGAGACCCTTGGAGATGATATTTGCATGGCTGAGAAGTGGTGAGGAGAGACCCCAGGCTGTATGGTTTGGATGGTGGTCCTCCTTCCACCTCGAAAAAGGCCTGTATTGAGGAAGAGTAAATTCATGATGATGCTAAATTCAATCAGGAGGAAAGCAGGGTTATGTGGTCATGACCCCGACTTCTATCCTATAATTCATCTGCTCTCTGATAGTCAACTCTTATCACCTGATTTCTGGCTCCCATTGATTTTGTAGTGTGTGTAAATTGGGGTAAATGTCTGCTGAGCTGTAGAATCCTAGAATCATAGACTTTGGGGGCTGGAAGTATCCTCCTTGAGCATGAATCCCACACTTTTATTTTAGGTAGATGGTGAGCTGAAGACCAGAGAAGAGAAGGAACTTACCCAAGATGGCACAATAAGTTAATGGTAGAGATGGGTCCCAGGGCAGGGCCTCCTGGAACAGGGCTCACTGATTTTGCCTAATTACCCAAATCCATCCCAATCTGAATTGAGTCTCTGGCCACGGTTCCAAGAGCATTCCGGAACCAAGTTGTAAATCCCCAAGCCCTGCAGCCACCCTGCTCTGACATTTGTTGTGTTTTACTGCCAAATGCTGCTGCTCTGAGATGCCATCTCCGGAGGGAGAAATTCTTGAAAGAGACATCCCTTTCCCCGCTTCCCAAATTAGGAGTTAATTAGTGACAAAATGTGCACGGAGGGGGTACCCTGACTGGCCTTCCACAGGGTTCCCAAAGTGGAAAAGTGTCTCTTTCTGAAGGCGCCTAATTGTGCTACATCTCTGTTTGGAGAAGGGAGTCTCTACGTCTGGTCCAGGCACCCTCAGGGACGGATCTGTTAGCTTGCTGTCACCTTCTTTTGAGATACCATCATTTTGTAACTCTGAGCAATAAAATGTGTAATTGTGGGCCTTTTGAAGCAAAGCCGTGTGCTCTGGCCAGTTTGTTTACCCTGGAAGGCCTCAAGTGAGACTGGGTAGCTGGCCCTGTCACCGGGTCATGCATCTGTCGAAGGACCTCTTGCAGCACCCTTTCTTGGTTTGAGCTTGTGGGTAACCCCCTGTCTCCTTCCCCATGTTGTTTTTGCTTTCAGAGTTCCATACTTCAGAAATAATTTTTCACCCAAATGTCTAACTGCTGGGCCTGGGGCGGCTCCCCTGGGAGTTTGAGGAGGGCTGGCTCTGGCTGTGGGTATGCAAACTTCCCAGAAAAGCTGTGGGGCCCCAGTTCATCCTTGGTTCCTCCCCAGCTGTCCACCAGGCCAGCACCTCTGGCCCAGAGCTCTGTGTGTCGCTAGGGTGGGGGGGGGTGGCGAGACCAGGGGGTTCATGCTGGGCTCAGGAACAGCATTTGTATTACTCAGAATTTAAATGAAGGTCTCAAAAGACAAAACTAATGAAGATTTACTAAAGCTGCCATTGTCTGATAATTCAATACCAGCTCATTATTAGAACCACATTTATTGAGGTTTAATCACTATGAAGCAGACCACTCTGGCATAGCTGTCAAACCGCACACAATGTGTTCTTAATAATTAATCAGTACAGTATCTTGTCGTTCTAGCATTCGTCTTGGGCTTGGGTGTGTTTTTTAAAGAGACACTGTCAATGCACTTTTGGAACTTGATCGTCTTTTGTTTTTATAACTCCTCAGATCCTTCAAGCGAGGGGAAAGGAAAAAACAGATTCCTACACAAATTCCATCCCTGCACCCTCGTGATGAGCGAGTTATGGAATGCGATTGAAGCCTTACTGATCCAGTGCTTAGCAGCTGACATCTTGTTTTTCAAAGGAAGGACAAAACTCAGCCTCCTCACCCCCCTAGTTCAGGGTTTGTTTTCCTTTCATAGAATCTGAAGGCACCCTGGGGTGGTGGGTAGGCTGGAGTTGGAGGTTCTTCTGTCCTTGAGGCTGTGAGCCTAGGATCTACAAAGGGGTTGTGAAGGGCAGATGAACCCGTCTACAGGATGTCCCATTTCACTTCCTTAAGGCCATAGCTGGGAGGCTGGTAGCATCTTTACCACTAACGTTGCTATAGGTTGATGCAGAGCATGCAGGTCCAGGTTGAATTGGTTTAAGTTGAAATCTTGGCTCCAATGCCAGCTGGCTATTTGCTTTTAAGGAAGCCATTTGTTCTTTGTTAAATCTTAGGTTCCCCTCCTACAAGATGAGGATCATACGTACCTACCTTGCCTGTGCTTGTGAAAGGCTGATGAGATGATTCATGCAAAAGCTCAGCCTGCAGTGGAGAGCGTGGGGGCCCTAAAGAGGTGTTGGTGTGTATCGCTGTCAGTGGTTGAGCCCCTGCAGCCCTTTGTCCCTCCTTGCCTTTGGCTGTAGATTTTTTTGGCATGCCCATCTGGGGTTCTAGTGCCTGAGTGACCTTGCCATGGTCAGGGCAGCCCTGAGGGCGGCAGGATCTCTTGTGTTATGTCACCCCCTTCCCTTCCCTACTCTTATCAAAGGCAATGGCTCTCATTTAGAGGTTATTTTGTCCCCAGGGACATTTGACAATGTACAGAGACATTTTTGGTTGCCACATGTGGGGGTAAACTTGTGGGCATCTAGTGGGTAAGAGGCCAGAGACGCTGTTCAATAACCCACAATGCACAGGAGAGCTTCCATGACAAAAAATGAGCCAGCTGCAAAGGTAGTACTGTGATTGAGAAGTTCTGTTCAAATGGGGTCAGACTCCTCCCCTCCAGGAGGCTGTGTATCAAGGGGCTTTAACCTACACTGGGAGGGCGATGTTCTCAGGAGGGATCATAGAAAGTTAAGTAATTCATGGGAGAGGAGTTCCTGGTGCAGTTGAACAAGATGAAAAACTTTGTTTTGTGTCAGTTAAGTTCATGGCTTTCTATAATCTTGCAGGGATCCATTAAAACAATAAGGACACTACCCTCTTCCACTCCTAGATGTATATTCTGTGCCAGGGGTGGAGTTTTTGGCCAGATTTCAGGACCTCTCTATGCTTTTTTATTAGTTTCCCCATGGGAACCCCCCCAAATTGTTCTTGAAATCTGTTTCTTGTGGTTCCAAAACTCTCTCACCATCTCCATTGACCTTTTATAGGTACCTAGCTTCTTGGTCTGGGTTCTGACCTTGAAAAGATGATGCACGTCCATTGAGTGCTCTCACTGAGAACACGATGTCCAATAACAGGCAAGAATATCTATTCTCGGTATATCCTGCTCATTCAGATGGTTGGGAGTGTTCACTTGTCAAGATAGGGGGGACAGCTACTCACTTGACAGTTGCCTTGATTCCGAACTCCTAATGTGAACACCGTGGCAAGTGGGCTTCCTTTTGAATTCTGGCCTTGGGCCTTAACAATTTCAGTGATGGACTTGGCCCTGGCCCAAGCCTGGAGGCTTCGTGGTCTAAGCCTGCACCATCAGTGCCATACCCACCCTCTCCCTGTCTTACCGTCCTCACCTGGGTTGTCACCACAGCAGCCTTTGGCTGCTCTTTCTGCCACCAGCCACCTGCCTTGGGAGGAACATGTGCCATCCCCCCTTGTCTGTGATTCTCAGAGCTTTTCTGACTCTATGACATGTGTGGGAAGTGCTTCATTATGTTCTCATGAGAAATACTTTCACAGGAAGCTTTCTCAAAGTTCCAAATCCCAAACCAGAGCCCCCAGGCAATATTCCTTCCAACGCTGTCCTTCAAGATTGAAATGTGTGCTTCTAGAACTCTGAGCTTCTGGTCCTGGGAATGCCCTTCGCCTGTCCTTTGGGACATTGCTGACAGTGTACCTGGAAGTAGAATGACCAACTGCCTGATTTGGCTGGGACTAAGGGACTTCCTGGGGGGCAGGCTTTGCAGTGTGGAAACCGAGCAAATCCCAGGCAAGGCTGCGGACCTGAGCTTTCCCTGCAGTTCCCTTCCTCCGGAGAGCCAGGCATATGCAGGCAGCTTTAACTGAAATTGGTCCTCTGCTGCCAGAAGCTATCTAGCCTCCTAAAGATGGAATTCTGATTCCCACTTAGCCATGGCCATGGTGCGGTTGTCCACCTGGCGAGCAGAGGCCATGAGTCCGGTCACTCGCAGGCTCACTTGCCTTTGCAGTTTTGTCCCTTGTTTTGTCCACCTCACTTCTCTGGACTCACCCCACTCCTTCCTAGCTCCACTCTCTCCCTGTAGACTTTCCTCTGCCAAGAACACTGTCCACTCCAGGCACACCTCCACTCACTTCTCAAAGCCCATTCAGGTGTGGCGTCTCCTTTTTGTTAACAGTTCTCATTGCACTCAGTGCAAATTTAACCAGAGTTGATGAAGGAGCTCAGGACTATGCTAGGTGCATACTTCAAGTGCAAAGGCTCTTTATATATGATATTTTAACTGTTTAATGGCCCACTTATCTGCTTAGATCAGTGGCTTCTAGTTTTTGTTTTTTCCCCCAAGAGCCATGGAGACCTTGAGATCCTGGTGAAAGTTTCAGGACCTCTGCCTGCAAAAATCACACGAATATACAATTTTGCATGTCAATATAGGGAATTCAGAGATTCCCAGGAGTCCACAGACTCAGGATATGAAATGCTGTATCACATGGCAAGTTGTCAGAAATTCTGTCTGACTTATCATCATGTCCCCAGTACCTAGAAAATCACTTTCCATTGAATAAAGGCTGGGAATATGTGTGGAATAAAGGAATGATTTTCCCCAGGTAGCTCTACTGTGCCTGTGAGCTATGAGGTCTGAGGATGCTAATGTCAGGGAAGTAGAGATGAAAATATAAATGTCACTGAGCAAAAGCTGGAAGGCATTAGAGAGCTTACAAATGACACCAAGATAAAGCTGGAAGGGCATGGAGGGGCGTGATGAGTCCTGCCTGGTGCAGGCAGAGAGGAGAGACCATGGTGGGCTGCCTGGGCATACGCTGTGAAGCCTGATTGTAGAAACAATCAAGACAGGGATGCAGGCATATTGTTGTAGTCAAAAGGATAGGAAAGCTTTGGGAACCTAACTAAAACCGTATGTAGCCACATATTGTTTTTCTCAGAAAAAGATCCTAATTAGGTCAATTCCATAGTGCTCTTATGGTATTGGATACATAGTGAAGTAAAGCAGGCCTCGCAGTGTACCGACAGCTCCCCTTTCTGAGAAGGATGAAGAGGAGGGTGAGACCACCTTGGGAAAGACCCCACATGCTAACGTGGAGTAGCTTTGCCACAAGCACGGAGACCTGGGGAGCGCCACTGAAGGCAGACTTACTGATTACAAACACTTGAATCCCCAAAACTTAACCCAGAGATGAGTTCCCAGAGCCCATATCAAATAGGGCAATGCCTTTGCATCTTGTTGCTCTAAAATCCAGGGAGCTATTTTCCCACTTGCTCCAGGGCTCCTTCCCCAGCTTGGATCTGAGCTCCTCACACACAACCCAGCACTGAGGCTTCAGCAGCAGGCGTCCTGGAAGCCTGGACCTAGGTAAGCAGTGCTGTTCTGAAAGGCAACAATTATGTTCCCCCAAACACACAGAAGCATCAGAATTCACAGCATGTGCTTTACAAGGGCAATAAAGTTTTATATGCAGCTCAGTGAAATACCGAATACAGCCAATTATCCACCAAAATAAACTGATGGGAGAGAGAATGGCTATATTTGGCTCAGACTTAATTATTTTGCATTTGAACTTCTCAATTCCATGTAATAAAATCTCATTCTGCCCTTATTTCCTGGTTAGGTTACCTAATCTCGACTCTGGTAACTGAGCCCTGGAGTGGAGTAGACTGTCCAATGTCAGGGGTAAGAAAATGTGAAAGGTTTGACATCAATTACAACATTACACACAACATAAAATTTAACAACTTGAATCAGGCTTTCATTGCTCTTTAAAGAGGCCATATGGCTTTTCAAGATCTAAAAATTAATCAGTTTCTAAGAATCATACCTTTTGAAAATCATACCTTTTGAAAGTCCTAGATCTGACTCTGTTGAGATGTAAGAAGACATCTCTATTTTTGTCTCTGTGTCTCTCTTTCATTTAAAAAATGCAATTTAACTAGTTTGTCTTTTTCTAGGGAAGTGATTTTCCTTTAATGAAAGACTGAAGGATACAGATATCAACTCATCTTCCTGAGGTGGTAAAATTCTGGGGAGTACAAAGTAAAAATGCAAAGATTTTATGTTGTGCTATCAATAAGATGCCCTGTGTAGCAGCCAGTGGCTTTGCTGGGGAAGGGTCTGGTAGTTCCTCCTTTGGGGCCTGAGACAGAATCTGCATGGCACCCTTCACTCCATCTTCCCTGGACACCTGATCGGCTCATAAAACACCGTGTGTAATTGAGCACTTTCAGCCCATAACTGGCCGACATGCAGCAAGAACAGGGGTAAATTACCTCATTCCTTTCATAAGTTTGGTCTCCAAGGGTTAGCCCTGAGGTCAAAGACGGGGAGGCAGGGCAGACAGCAGCAGCTGTGGGTTCTGGCAGATCATGGGAGCTGAGCCCAGGGAAGGTTTGTTGGCTGCTTTCTACTTCTTTTAAGGTGGACAATGTAAGAAAAGAGAGGGAGAAGAGATCAAATGTGGGTGTATGTTTCTCTTTGCGTTTGTATCCTCAGCATGCCTTGGAGCTTGGGCACAGTGAGTGAATGAATATATGAACATCCGTGTTGATAGAGTGTCATCAGACTCTGTCATCACACAACATTGCCCTGGATCTTGTCATGAAAGGGCATGAATCAGAAAGCTTCCTTTATCATGGGTCAAATGCTGACTATTCCTTGGGGAAAGAGGACGTGTGTCAGTGTATGTTGGGGACTTGAGGAATGACAGCAGGATCTCCTTCGGGATCCATCAGAATAGGCCTTATTCCTGGAATTTCCCTCTAAACTTTGCTCACTTTAGAACACGCATTTTATTTGTATAAGTGTCCTCCCCTGCCAGGTACCCCCCCCCCCCGCCATCTCCCCATGCCATTTTCTCTGCTAATCAGTGCTGCTCAAGGAATACCAGGCAATCACTTTTTGCCATAACATGTTCCTGGGCCTTAGACAAGGAATGTTCTGGAAATCTCAGTAAGTGCTTTGATTTCCCAAACACTGTGTTCTCTGGTCAATGTGATAATTTTCACATGTTGTTACTCA
>PVHX01004945.1:0-118634 GCA_004024805.1 Geosciurus inauris | reverse complement strand
AAATAATAAACCAAATAAAAAATTCAATAGAAAGCATGACCAACAGACTAAATAACTTGGAAGATAGAACCTCAGACAATGAAGACAAAATACATAATCTTGAAAATAAAGTTGACTACACAATGAAGATGGTAAGAAATCATGAACAAAACATCCAAGAATTATGGGATAATATGAAAAGACCAAATCTAAGAATTATCAGGATAGAGGAAGGCACAGAGATGCAAACCAAAGGAATGCACAATCTTTTCAATGAAATAATATCAGAAAATTTCCCAAACATGAAGAATGAATTGGAAAATCAAATTTAAGAGGTTACAGGACACCAAATGTACAAAGCTACAACAGATCCACACCAAGTCACATTATAATGAAAAAGCCTAACATACACAATAAGAATAGAATTTTAAAAGCTACAAGAGAGAAGGTTCAGATTACATACAGGGGGAAACCAATTTGAATTTTAGTAGAGTTCTCAACCCAGACCCTCAAAGCCAGGAGATCCTGGAATAACATATATCAAGCTCTGAAAGAAAATGGGTGCCAACCAAAAATCTCATATCCAGCAAAATTAAGCTTCAGATCTGATGATAAAATAAAAACCTTCCATGATAAACAAAAGGTAAAAGAATTTACAATGAGAAAGCCTACACTAGGGAACCTTCTTGGCAAAATATTTCATGAGGTGGAAATGAAAAACAACAATGAAAATCAGCAAAGGGAGGAACTACACTAAAGGAAAAACCAATCAAAAAAGAAACCAAGTCAAGTTAAAAACCAAAAATAAGTCAAAATGACCGGTAACACAAACCATATTTGAATAATAATCCTGAATGTTAATGGCCTAAACTCATCTCTCAAAAAACATAGACTGGCAGATTGGATTTTTTTAAAAATATGCTACCTTCAAGAGACTCATCTCATAGAAAAAGACATCCACAGACTGAAGTGAAAGAATGGGAAAAAACATACCATTCAAATGGACCACATAAGCAGGGGTTTCCATCATCATATCAGATAAAGCAGACATCAAACCAAAGATAATCAGAAAGGGTTAAGAAAGTCATGTCATACTGATTGAGGGAATCATACACCAACAAGACATAACAATCATAAACATCTATGCCCCAAACATATGATGTATGAGCATCCACATACATCAAACAAACCCTTCTCAATTTCAAGAATCAAATAGATCACAACACAATAATACTGGGTGACTTTAACACACCTCTTTCACCACTGAACAGATCTTCCAAACAAAAACTAAACAAAGAAACCATAGAACTCAATAATACAATCAATAATTTAGAATTAACAGATATATACAGAATATTTCATGGATCAAAAAGTGAATACACTTTTTTCTCAGCAGCACACAGATCCTTCTCTAAAATAGACCAAATGTTATGCCACAAAGCAAGTCTTAGCAAATGCAAACAAATAGAAATATTATCTTGCATTCTATCAGACCATAATGGAATGAAATTAGAAATCAATGATAAAATAAAAAATAGAAGCTACTCCATCACCTAGAGACTAAATAATATGCTATTGAATGATACTGGGATGACAGAAGACAACAGAGAGAAGATTTAAAAAAATTCTTAGAGGTAAATTAGAACTCTGATACAACATATCAAAATCTCTGGAACACTATGAAGGCTGTGTTAAAAAGCAAAGTTCAATGGTGAAATGAGATGGACATCATGGCCCTAGCTTCATGTATGACTGCATATATGATGTGACTCTACATCATGTACAACCAGAGAAATGAAAAGTTGTGCTCCATCTATGTGCAATGAATCAAAATACATTCTGCTGTCATGTATACCTAAGTAGAATAAATAAATTTTTAAAAAGAGGAAAGTTCATTGCATTGAGCTTATTCATTAAAAGAAGAAAAAGTCAACAAATAAATGACCTGGTATTACATCTCAAAGCTCTAGAAAAAGAAGAAAAATCAACACCAAAAGAAGTAGAATACAGGAAATAATTAAAATCATGGCTCAAATCAATGAAATTGAAACAAAGGAAACAATTCAAAAAATTGACTGGTTCTTTGAAAATACAAGTAAAATTGATAAACCCTTAGCTACTCTAACAAAAAGGAGAGAGAAAACTCTACCAAAATTCAAGATGAAAAGGGAAAATCACAACAGACACTACTGAAATACAGAAGACAATTAGAAACTATTTTGAAAATTTATACTCCAGTAAAATGGAAAATCTCAAAGACACTGACAAATTTCTAGAGGCATATGATCTGCCCAAACTGAATCAGGAGGATATGCACAAAGTAAACAGATCAATTTCAAGCAAGGAAATGAAGATGCCATCAAAATCTTACTAACCAAGAAGAGCCTGAGAACAAGAAGAATTCTCAGCTGAGTTCTGTAAGACCTTCAAAGAAGAATTAATACCAATACTACTCAAATTATTCCATGAAATAGAAAAGGAGGGAACTCTTCCATACTCTTTCTATGAGGCTAGTATCACCCTGATTCCAAAACCAGACAAACACACATCAAAGAAAGAAAACTTCAGACCAACATTCTTGATGAACATTGATGCAACAATTCTCAATAAAATTCTGACAAATCACATATAAAAACATATTAAAAAGATAGTGCACCACTATCAAGTTGGTTTCATGCCAGGTATGCAAGGTTGGTTCAACATATGGAAATCAATAAACATAATTCATCACACCAATAGACTTAAAGACAAAAACCATATGATTGTAGATGCTGAAAAAGCATTTGACAAAACATAGGACCTCTTCATGTTGAAAACACTAGGAAAACTAGGGATAGTAGGAACATACCTCAACATTGTAAAAGCTATATATGCTAAACCAAAGGCCAACATCATCCTAAAGGAAGAAAAATTGGAAGCATTCCCTCTAAAAACAGGAACAAGACAGGGATGCCCTCTTTCACCACTTCTATTTAACATATTCCTTGAAACTATAGCCAGAGCAATTAGAGAGATGAAAGAAATTAAAGGGATATAAATAGGAAAAGAAGCACAAACTATTGTTATTTGCCAATGACATGATTCTTTACTTAGAGGATCCAAAAAATTCCACCAAATAACTTCCAGAATTAATAAATGAATTCAGCAAAGTAGCAGGATATAAAATCAATACCCACAAATCAAATGCATTTCTATAAATCAGTGATGAATCTTCTGAAAGAGAAATTAGGAAAACTACCGCATTCACTGAAGCCTCAAAAAAAAATAAAATACTTGGGAGTCAATTTAACAAAAGAGGTGAAATATCTACAATGAAAACTACAGGACACTAAAGAAAGAAATTGAAGAAGATCTTAGGTGATGGAAAGATCTCTCATGCTCTTTGATAGGCAGAATCAATATTGTCAAAATGGCCATACTACCCAAAGCACTACACAGATTCAATGTGATTCCAGTTAAAATCCCAATGTCATTCCTTATAGAAATAGAAAAGACAATCATAAAATTCACTTGGAAAAATAAGAGACCCAGAATAGCCAAAGCAATCCTTAGCAAGAAGAATGAAGCAGAAGGCATCACAATACCAGACCTTAAACTGTACTACAAAGCTATAATAACAAAAACAGCATAGTATTGTCACCAAAATAGACATGTAGATCAATGATATAGAATAGAAGACACAGAAACATACAGTTATCTCATGCTAGACAAAGGTGCCAAAAACATACACTGGAGAAAAGATAGCCTTTTCAACAAATGGTGCTGGGAAAACTGGAAATCCATATGCAGCAAAATGAAACTAAACCCCTATCTCTCACCATGCACAAAACTCAGCTCAAAGTGGATCAAGGACCTAGGAATTAGACCAGAGACTCTGAACCTAACTGAGGAAAAAGTAGGCCCAAATCCTCATCATGTTGGATTAGGCCCTGACTTCCTTAACAAGACTCCTAAAGCACAAGAAATAAAAGAAACATTCAATAAATGGGATGGATTTGAACTAAAAAAACTTCTTCTCAGCAAAAGAAACTATCAATGAGGTGAACAGAGAGCCTACATTCTGGGACCAAATTTTTGCCACACGCACATCAGATAGAGCACTGATCTCCAGAATATATACAGAACTCAAAAAACATAACTCCAAGAAAACAACCCAATCAACAAATGGGCTAAGGAGCTGAACAGACACTTCTCATAAGATATACAATCACTCAACAAATATATGAAAAAAATGTTCAACGTCTCTAGCCATTGGAGAAGTGCTAATCAAAACTACTCTTAAGATTTCATCTCACATCAGTCAAAATGGCAGTTATCAAGAATACAAACAAGTATTGGCGAGGATGTGGAGGAAAAGGCACACTCATACGTTGCTGATGGGACTGCAAATTGGTGCAACCAATCTGGAAAGCAGTATGGAGATTCCTTAGAAAACTTGAAATGGAACCACCGTTTGACTCAGCTATCCCACTCCTTGGTCTATACCCAAAGGACTTAAAAACAGCATACTACAGTGACACAGCCACTTCAATGTTTATAGCAGGTCAATTCACAACAGCTAAACTGTGGAACCAACCTAGATGCCCTTCAATAGATGAATGGATAAAGAAACTGTGGTATATATACACAGTGGAATATTACTCAGCATTAAAAGAGAATAAAATTATGGCATTTGCAGGTAAATGGATGGAGTTGGAAAATATTATGCTAAGTGAAGTAAGCCAGTCCCAAAAAACCCAAAGGCCAAATGTTTACTCTGATTAGTGGCTGCCAATTCATACTGGGGCTAGGGGTGGGGAACATGGGAGAAATGGCAGAACTTTGGATAGGGCAAAGGGGAGGGAGGGAATAGGAGGGGTCATGGATATAGGAAAGATGGTGGAATGAGATGGACATTATTACCCTAGGTACATGTATGAAGACACAAATGGTGTGACTCTACCTTATGTACAACCAGAGAAATGAAAAATTGTGCTCCATATGTGTACTGTGGATTGAAATGCATCTCAAAATAACACTGAACTGACTGGTTCCCTTGGAAAATAATTGAAATTTGTCACATTACCACTTTCTGATCTATGAAATGAAAGGGTTGGCCTTCCTCCCCAAATGTTGTTTGAAAGAACATTGTGAACTATTGGTCCATGACAAGGATTCTACTGATCTGTGGCCAAATGGAAATTAAAGGAAGACAGCATAATGAATTTTTCATAAAGCTAAACTTATACAGTTTTTAAATTGTGAGATTATGTCTGTTCTAATTCATGGCTACTAGAATGTCCTTTCTCTTATAAAATGGTAACAAAGGCATATGATAGTTTTATTTATTCATATCCTTACTTGGCAAAATTAAGCATATTAATTATTAATATCTTTCCTTGACAACCTCCTGATGGTCCTCACAGTATTGTTTTATCTGAAAGTCTGGTGCTAGTTATAGGATTTCTAATATTTCATCTGCCTTTAAATTTCAAGTGTTTTGTGATTAAAAGTAATGTTACAGAGAATATGTTGGGGTTCCCCTAAAGCACTTATGCAAAATTGTTCATGTCTTGAGACCTGACTGCCTGTGTCTGCTCAGATTCAGCAGGAGGGGCCCAGAAAGGAAGGGCAGATGGTGCCCTGGGTGAAGCAGGAAAGGAAGGAAGTCTACGTGAGGACAGGCTGTCAGAAAGGTCTGGTGGTGGCACAAGTAAGCTCCAGGAGGTGGTATAGGCTCTGCTGTGAGGGAATGGAGAGCCCTTCTAGGCAGCAGGAGCAGAAGCTTGCAAGTTCACATGGCAAGCAGCAAGAGGAGTAGGTTTCAGGAGGAATGGGGGGCCCTGCCACTGAGGAGGGCCACAAGCACCATCAGCCTCCCACTATTCAAGGAATGACAACACAGGCAACTTACAGGACAGGATGCAGCCATGAGAACAGGTCAGGCCTTCTCCTGCCCACATGAAGACTGGGAACAGCCTAATATATGAACTGGAATTCAAGGCTGGTGTCAGATTGCCAGCCAATTTTTAGGACTACTTAAATCTAAGTCACAGATTTAGGCAGATGGTAGTTTCATTTATTAATATCCTTATATGTCAAAATTAACAATATTAATTATTATTATACTTATTCAACAACCTTACTTGAGACCCCTAAGATGTAGCAAGCAGCTGGCTTCTCAGAAGAGTAAGTGTTATAGGAGAGAAAGGCAAATGACACCATGTCTTTAATAACCTAGCCCTGGAAGTGTGACACAAAGGATGAGTTTAAAGCAGAAGTGGGTCTCTGCAGGTTTATTAGTCTATTCTTTGGTCTGAGAAATACACTGAATGCCAGTTCAGCATGACATGGGGTAAGAATGGAAATATTTGGCTTGAATAGGTTTGCCCTTTGTGCTTGATGTGCCAGCATGAACAATATTCCCTTCAGCCCTTTGAAACTGAACTTGGAGGAGGGTGTGAGAGCTAGGAGTGAGACCTTGTCCAGTGAGGGCTGCTCTTGAGGGCAGTGACCAGCTAGAGAGGGACATGGGTGCACCAGATTCAGGGGCAGGGAGGAAGTCAATCACCAAAGCACCACAGGGCCAAGTGCTGTGTGAAGATCATGACCAAGAAGGGAGACAGGAGGACTTTGCTGAGGGACCCAACCTAAATGTGTAATAAAACTAAAGACGTATATCATGGACAAATATGATGTCAGAACAGAGCAATGGTCAAAATGAAGTGAGCAAAGGGGCCAGTAGGCTGAAGATCAATCGGCCAATCCATGGTTTGGCTCAGGGCATGAGAATACATTTGAGCATTTCTTTACTGTTTGGAATCACCATCTTAACATCACTCAACCACGTTAGACATTGTGTCAATTAAGTCCCATGTTGTGAACAATGAATGTCATTAGTAACAGCAAAAGTTACAAGCCAGTTTTAAAGAGTGAATTATGGACTCAGATGAGCACAGCATAATAGTTTATAATATGTGCCATGTTATCTTAATATATCATTTTAGCCTACTCTTATGCAAATGAAGCAATAGATGATTCTAAGTCGAAGAAAATCAAAGCAGCCTGAATCCTGGCACCTCTCTTTCCCCTTTCCTTTTGTCCTTTGCTTTATATAACATTTCATTTCCAACATTCTTTCCTTTTAAATGTGAATGAAGCTTCTTTGAGAGGTTAGAAATCTGAAAGACTAGAGTGAAAAAAAGGTTAGGAAGTGTCCTTCCCTGAAGAATGGAAGCAGCTAGAAAGAAGAGAATACACACCCACCAGTCCTGAAGTTGACTGTGACCTTGTTCTGAGGCTGTGAATGGGCCTGAGCATCGAAATGTCCTTTCTACCACTGTGTTCCTGGTTGTTGTTGGCAAATGGGTTCATTTCTTTTGCCTTTAGAAATGTCAAGAGAGCCACATTTCCAAGCAGACGGTTCTTCCACAACCTAGACATTTTTAAAACACAGGAACATACAAACAAAACATATAAAAAGTATCATTACTCCTTATTCTTTCTGAAACCTTGAGCTTCTGCTTTTGTGAAGGTGTGATCGCCATTTTATTTTCCATGACTATTCATTTCACCCAGTATGGTGGCCTGCTCACTGTATATGTTTGATGAAAGACTGCTAAAGATAATTAGAGAACACTGAACACAATTAGGCATATGCCTACATGGTCAGGTCTGTGTTAATACAGAGGAACAAAAGACTGGACACTAACAAATAGTGGGTTTTCCATTATGCCTTTGCTTTGAGAGTGAGGTAACTGGCCTCTATAATAATGGTGATTTGCAGCAGAAAAAAGTGACATAATTCAGATCCTAGAGATGAAAATGCTGTGCAAAAGGAAAGATACTTTGGCTTTGGCCATAAGGCCTCTGACATTCAGATTGAAAAACTGAGTCTGACTACTTGAACCAGGCTAGGAGGGAAGAACTCAGGCCAGGTCATCAAGGAGAAGCAGGCTCTGAGAAGGGATGGCTCCTGGGGA
The DNA here is from genome assembly GCA_004024805.1 of Geosciurus inauris. Lineage (NCBI taxonomy): Eukaryota > Metazoa > Chordata > Mammalia > Rodentia > Sciuridae > Geosciurus > Geosciurus inauris. The sequence goes on along the minus strand of PVHX01004945.1, from coordinate 110,694 downwards.
TGCACAACTGTGGATCTTGCTGTCATCAGATTCAACTTGGTTTGGTTCATTGTTAAGTTCACCTTTGCTTTCATACCTTCAAATATTCAGCTACATTGTCAAGTCCTATTACAAGCTGAATATTGTGCTAGGTACTTAAAGTAAAGAGATGAATAAAACATATCTGTCTTTAAACAGCAAGTACAGAACCCTCAAAAATACTTTTTTTTTTACACTCAACAGATTGAGTTAAAAAGTCTTCTCACTGGGCTGGGGTTGTAGCTCAGTGGTAGAGCGCTTGCCTAGCATGTGTGAGGCACTGGGTTCGATTCTGAGTACCACATATAAATAAATGAATAAAATAAAGGTCCATCAACATCTGAAAAAAAATTTTTTTTAAAAGTCTTTTCATTGACTATCCATCAATCTCTTGGAGATTATACTTTACATAATCTTTAATTTCACAATGATAGAATTGTGGAATTAATATGAAGTAAGTGTTAAACTTTATAAATTCTTACAATTTCTTAGTCTAAGTATGTATATCAGCATAAACTGAAGGATATATATATAAATTTATATATGTGTAAATAATTGAGCTCTCACAATATTTTGTTCTTGGGGAAATTATGTAAAAATGAAAACTTTGGAATAAATAATATCCCCTAGGGAAGTTGCTATTTTTAAGACTATTTTCGGAAAATTCTGTTACAAAGCAAATGATTACCCTCTGAATGAGGCAGTTTTCATCAATCTGGACTTACACAAATGGGGTTTGCTTTAAGCATATCCACCTACCAATCTTATGTTCATTGGTAGCTTAACTAATGATGATATCATACATGCATATCTACATGCACAGCTCCATGTTTGAAGATGCTGCTCCTTAACATTTCCCAAGTGGTCACATGATATTTTTTTCCAGTGCTCCAACTACAACTCTGTGAGGTAGATATGATGAGAAGTACTATGACATGTTGATCAAGAAATGAAGACTCAGAGGGCTTGAATGACCTTTCTGTGGTTACAGAGCTCATAAGACACAAACAAGAACCCAGGTTACCAAACTCCCAGATTTAAACTACTTTTTCTATTTTTCTATTTTTCCATGGTTAGCCTGTGTTAACTCTAAGTTTTCTTAATTTTAGTTGTGATAAAATGGACATAACATATTGTCTTAGCCATTTTTAAGTGTGTAATTCAGTGGAATTAAATACATTCACATTGTTTTGCTACCATTGCCACCATCTATCCAAAGAATTATTCTCATCTTGCAAAACCAAAACTCGGTACCCATCATAAACAATACCTCCTCATTCTCTCCTCCCCACAGTCCCTGGAAACAACCATTCTACTTTTGGTCTCTAAACTTAACTACTCTAGTTATCTCAGATAAGTAGAATCATACAGTTTTGATCCTTTGTGACAGCTTGTTACTTTGCATGTCTTCAAGTTTCATCCATGTAGTGTGCATCAGAATTTCCTTTTTTTTTAATATTTTTTAATTGTAGATGGACACAATGTCTTTATTTTATTGCCTTGTATGTGGTGCTGAGGATCGAACCCAGGGCCTCACGCATGCGAGGCAAGCGCTCTACCGCTGAGCTACAATCCCAGCCCCCAGAATTTCCTTCTTTTTAAGGCTGAGTAATATCTCATCATATGTAGATATCACCTTTTGTTTATCTATTCATTTGGCAATGGATTCTTGGGTTGCTTTTGGCCATAGCAAATAATGATGCTATGTACACAGTTGTACAAATACCTCCTTCAAGATCCTACTTTCCATTCTTTGGGGTGTGAACCCAGAGGTGGAATTTTTGGATCATATGATGATTCTATTTTTAATTTTTTGAGGAACCACTGTACAGTTTTCCATACTGGCTACACCATTTTACATTCCCACCAATAGCACCAGTGGTTCCCATTTCTCATACCATTGCCAACACTTGCTAATTTTTCGGGTCTTTGTTTGTTTGATTGGTTGGTTGCATTTTTTTTTATAGTGGTCATCCTAATGGGTGAGAGGTAGAAGTTTTTTTCCTAATCACTTTATTGAAATATCATTCACATGCCATATAATTCACCCACTTGAAGTATAAAAGGCAATGGCTTTAAGTACATTCACAGACTTGTGCAACTGTCACCACTGTGTTGTTCCAGAACATTCTAATACGCCCCAAAATAAACCCCACATCAGTTAGCAATCACTCTCCATTTACCCTCCACCACCCTCAGTCTAAGGCAACCGTTAATGTACTTCCTGTATCTATAGATTTGCCTATTCTCGTAATTTTACCTAAATAGAATAGACAATATGGGGTTGCTTGTGACTTGTTTTTTTCACTTACCATGTTTTCAAGGTACCTTCATGTTGTAGTTTATATCAATCCTTCATTCTTTTTTATGGCTAAATAACATTCTGCTGCATGAATATAGCACGTTTTGTTTATCCACTCATCAGTTTATAGGTATCTGGGTTCTTTCCATTTTTTGCCAAAGGCCCCAAAAAACAGAAATCTATATTTTGGGATAGCTATGAAGAAATGTGATTGATCAACAAAAAGGTATGATTTAATGGCAATAAATTGTGGAGAGGGGACCTAGCAAGGCCTGTTTGCTCAGATTCTTCTTGCCATCCTGCATGACATTCCTTCCCCTCAGTTTTAGGGCAGGACATGTTGCATGATGGTCTTCAGGGAAGAGGAGAAAGAGAAGATCAGAGAAGGACTTATTTGGGTTTCATGGCCCACTTCAGGGAAGAAGGGTAAGAAGGTGAAGAGCAGCCTTCCTGCTCTGCAGCTTCCTCAGTTTCTAAGTGCCCTATTTTGGTACAGTATATCTTGCATCCATTCACATATGTAAAAACCACTTCAGAGAACTCTTCTACTTTAGAATAAGCTCACATCACCCAATAAATCGACTTTTGATTTTTTGGAAGATTATTTTTGGGATACTATTTAGAATTTTATTTTTCAGAGTACAAAAGATATGTGTATTTAGTTTGAAATTTTTTCAACTAAAAAATGGTAAGATTGTGCCTATCTCCTACAATTCTCATTATATACAGATACTTGTAGCAGGTTGCTACGAACTTATTTGCATATTTAAAAGGTACATTTCATTCTTTGTAATACAAAATAAATTCTCTTTACTACATATAATTAAAATAAGAAGCGAATCCACAGTAGATACAATAAAATAATTGTCTCCAACTTTAAAAACTGTCATCTTTGTAAGTTGATGTGAATTAAAATGGAAAATACTTTGTCATCACTTAAAAGTGGTAGTAAAAGTACATGTATACTTTTACATAGTGATTTACTGCCTACAAAGTTTTAAAAGACAATTTTGAAGCATTGCTAAACAGTATTGATTTGCATTTCTTGATACATTCCCTTTGGTCATGCATCATAAAAATGCATGGGAAAGATACAAGTGTCTTTAGTTATAAGCACAGAATGCTAAGCAGCTTGTCAAAATGTTATGTTCATTATTGGAGAAATCATGGTCTATGAATGAGAAATGGTCTGTGTGTGTCAGTGATTCACTTATCCTCTGAGACAACAGTGCTACTTATCAAATACGCCTTGAAAATACATCTTAAGTGTGTATTTTTTTGCAGTGAGTTTGCAAAACTCAGTTTGGTTTTTGGTTCTCCAGGTTATTGTTTTCAAATATCAGAGTTTGCACTGACTTCTTTTAAGGTCTCTGGTGAGCAGCATAGATTTTTTTTCACAGAACCAGAGCAAGCTGTCCTCAGGTTTCATTTCTGTGGAAGCCAGAAAAGCACTTGGTCTCTCATCCACTTAATCCATTTAATTTACCACTTTCAAAAGAAGACTTGCCTTGCCCAGATCAGTGGAGTCAGCATACTTCTCAGGTACCCCAGCACAGCCCTTGTGTTAAAATATATGTTGAAAATATACATATTTGTTAAAATATATGTTGAAAATAAATTTTTGTAAGAGAAGTATGTTAATTTCCGAGGTATGTGTGTCAGCTTTTTGTGATACTTGCCAAGAAATTTTCAACACTTATTTTTGGGATACTATTTAGAATATTATTTTTCAAAGTGCAAAAGTGTCATTTTACTTGGGCTTTAACTTCTTTAAGTTCTTTCATCTAATATGGTAAAACATCTTGGTGCAAAAAAAATCTTGATTTTATTCAGATGCCTACAGCAGATGTGTGACCTGGAAGGGAATAGTGTTTTCCGTTGTCTGAGTTTTAGTGTCATGCTAGGGCAGAGTTGAGTCAGACTACCCTCTCCAAACGCCATTAGTGAGCAGGTGTGTAACTCCTCATCTGAAAAAGGAAATGACTAATATGTAGTTCACAGGGTTTTGATGAGGACTTAAATTCTAAATTAAATAATATGTGCATTTGCTGGTCCTAACAGCTGAGGCTCTCTCTGGCCCTCCTCCATCAGTACCTTTCCCAGAGGGATGAGGAATCAGAGAGAAGTGTGAGGCGGAGAGATGTGGCTGCTTGAAGCCCATCTCTCTACGACCTAGAACAAAGCCTATAAACTCAGCATCCAGAACACTGTCCCATGTGATCTGGAGCTTACCTCCAAAATCTAAGCAGGACTTCCTTCTGAGGGCTGACCATGTTGATGTGAATGTTCCCACACACATGGGCGAGCCAAGAGTAGCCATTGACACACATTGAAAGGAAATTGGACACAAGGCCAAAAAAACAAGACACAGTAATATGTATAAAAACTGTTCTTATGTTCCTCTGAGTTAGGAAGTGCTACTCATAATATGTGAACTCTTTGTGCCTGTCAGAAAAACTGGGCCAGAGTCAGCAAGAGATTCCTATCAATGCAGCTTTTTCTGTGATGAGTTCCAAGTTGTGCGGCTCAGTACTAGGCCTACGGTTGGGTTATCCTTAGGTGTAAGGGTTTTAACTGGCCAAAGAGGGAGTGCCAGAGTCAGGAAACAATGCTTCTTGGTGACCAGAATCTCTGCCAGCACAAGCAAGGGAGCTTTCAGAGACAGTCTCTCACAAAACCATGTGTGACCTGCTGCAGCATAAAAGCCAAATTTGGTCCCTTGGTGCCAGTGGGGCTTCTACTTTTTTTCATTTGTGGTGCTAGGGATTGAATCCAGGACCATGCACATGCTGGGCAAGTGCTCTCCCACTGGGGCTATAGCCCCAGCCTTGGTAACAGTAGTGTTATACAATGCCAATAATGTGTAGGAGTAAGAGTCAGAAGGCCAGCCAGGATCCAAAACCATACTAGTGGCCTTTGCCCCAATACCTGAGCTGTTGAAATCCAGGGCAGTTAGATGGCATAGGATGAAACTTTTATTCTGTCCTAACATATGAATGTTTTCAAGGGAAGAAAGAGCTTTTTGAAAGTTATATAGAATAGAATGCTCAGGGAATCCATTATATTCCAAGTAAACCTATTTTTTCTGCCCTCTTTTAAAGCATGAGCTACTGCATCTTTTTGTCCATGGATTGAGCAAGCTCTACACTTGACTAAGTCAGTGTGGGGCCACCATACTGATTACGTCTGTGGTGTTGCTGCTGTTGTGTATTCTCTTGGAACACTGAAATGGAATGAAATAGGACTGTCAAGAGAGTCCTCATAAAGGACCAGTCGTTCATATTGAAAGCAAATCTCTTAATGTTCTCACCAACAAAAATAAATGCTTAAGGTGACAGACATATTAATTAGCTTGATCTAATAATCATCTTACAATGTATACATACATTGAAACATCACATTTTATGCCATAAATGTACACATTTATTACTTCTCAATTTTAAATAAAAAATTTAAAAGATTATAATTAATAAATCTCAATACAAAAACCTTAAGAAAAGTAGGGGGGGGTCTTCACTGAAGTTTAAAACTAGACATTAAAGGCAGATCAGGGACTTTGGAGGTTGATATAATAAAATATGGAAGAAATCCTCAGCAGCACAGGTGGGTTTTTATCTTATTTCTAGCATTTTTGAAACAAGTTATTTTTCATGGATCAGTTTTTTCAGGAGTAGGATGTTTGATTAGCATATTTTAGTTTTGTTTTGTATTCTTTTATTTTTATTTTTAATTTTTAAAAATTTTTACTTTACATATATTTTTTCTCTTACCTTGATTCTTCCCCGCTTTTCCTCTGCTAACAGCCAATCTCTATTGTTCTACCTTTCACTCTTCCTTTAATTTCTCACTTCCATCTTCTCTCCTCCTCCCTCATAATTATCACATCCTATATCACTTCTTTTCTCTCCCTGTTTACCATCTGAAATTGTAAATCCTTTTGCAGACTTATTGTTTATATTGTAGATAATAACTGATCATATCTTTTCTGTTCATTGTGATAGTTAATATTATAGACATCATAGTAGGAACTACTTGGTTTTATACTGTATATTGATTGCATTGGTTATTGTTATTATTTATCTTTTCCTAAACAATGAGAATCCTTCAGGGACACTGTAAGTCCACAGGGTAGAAACTCTACTACCTCAGATCCATACTGATAGATGGGTACACACACAGCAACATGAAAAAACAAGGGAACAAATCACCTCAAACAAACCAAGATACTTCAATAACAGAATCCATTGACACCTCAGTGAAAGAAATGTCAGAGAAGGAGTTTAGATTGTACATAGTTTAACTGATCTATGAAGTAAGATTGTGAAAAGGAGTGAAATCAGAGAGAAAATACAGAAAGTGAAAGATCACTTCAATAAAAAGAGATTTTGGGGAAAAAAACCAAGCAGAAAGCCTCAAAATGAAGGAATTAATAAACCAAATTAAAAATTCAACAGAAAGCATCACAAACAGACTAAATCACCTGAAAGACAAAGTTTCATGTAATGAAGACAAAATATATAATCTTGAAAACAAAGTTCACCATGAGAAAAATGTTAAGAGATCATGAACAAAACTTCCAAGAGATATGGGATAACCTGAAAAGACCAAATCTAAAATTTATTGAAACAGATGAGGACTCAGATAAAAATGAAAGGAATGCACAATCTTTTCAATGAAATATCAGAAAATTTCCCAAACCCAAAGAATTAAATGCAAAATAAAATACAGGAGGCTTACAGGACCCCAAATATACAGGATTACAACAGACCCACATCAAGTCACATTATCCAACCCAGGAGGTCTTGGATAATATATACCAAACTTTGAAAGAAAATGGATGCCAGCCAAGAATACTATACCCAGCAAAATTAAGCTTCAGAATTGATGATGAAATAAAAATCTTCCATGATGAACAAAAATTAAAAGAATTCACAACTAGAAAGCCTGTACTACAAAACATACTCAATAATATATTTCATGAAGAAGAAATGAAAAATAAAAGTGAAAGCCAGCAAAGGGAGGAATTACACTGGAAGAATAGTGAATCAAAAAAGAAACAAATTGAAATTGAAAACCCAAAATAAATCAAAATGACAGGGAATAAAAATCATTTCACAATAATAACTGAATATAAATGGCCTAAACTCATGAATCAAAAAACAGACTGGCAGACTGGTTCAAAAAACAAGATGCAACAATATGCTGTCTCCCATATATTCACCTCATAGGCAAAGACATCCACAGACTGAAGGTAAAAGGTTGGGAAAACATATCATACACATGGATCTCATAAACAAGCAGGGGTTTCTATCTTCATATCAGATAAAGTTGTCTTCAAGCCAAAGTTGATAAGAAGAGATAAAGAAGGACATTTTCCTACTGCATAAAGGAATTATACATCAATAAGATATAACAATCATAAATATTTATGCCCCAAACAATGAGAATCTACATACAAACAAACTCTTCTCAATTTTAAGAATCAAATAGACCACAACACTATAATACTTAGTGACTTTTGACACACCTCTGTCACTATGCCCACATCCTCCAAACAAAAACTAAATAAAGAAGCTATAAAACCAAAAAATATAATTAACAATTTAGACTTAACAGGCATATAGAAAGTATTTCATCCATCAATGAGTGAATACATGTTTTTCTCAGCAGAATATGGATCATTCTCTAAAATAGACCATATCTTAGGCCACAAAGCATTTCTTAGCAAATACATAAAAATAGAGATAATACTGTACAATCTATCAAATCATAACAGGATGAAATTAAAAATCAACAAGAAAATAAAAAATAGAAGTTACTCTAAAACTTGAAGACTAAATTAATATGTTATTGAATGACCAATGGATATCAGAAGAAATCAGGTATGAAATAAAAAAATACTTATAGGTAAATGAAAATAGCAATACAACATATCAAAATCTGTGGGACACTATGAAGGCAGTGATAAGAGGAAAGTTCATTGAGATCATTCATCAAAAGAACAGCAAGTCAAATAAATAACCTAATGTTACATCTCAAAGCTCTAGAAAAATAAATCAAACCAAAAGAAGTAGATGACAAGAAATAATTAAAATCAACCTGAAATCAATGAAATTGAAACAAAATAAATAATCTAAAAATAGACAAAGTTGGTTCTTTGAAAAATTAAATAAAATTGATAAACCCTTAGCCAAGCTAACAAAGAGAACGAAAACTCCAATTGCTAAAATTCATGATAAAAAAGAAAATATCACAACAGACACTACTGAAATACACAATAATTAGAAACTATTTTTTCAAATTACACTCTAATAAAATAGAAAATCTTGAAGACATTGACAAATTTCTAGCAATATATGACCTACCAAAATTGAATAAGACACAGAAAACTTAAACAGATCAATTTTAAGCAATGTAATTGAAGATGTCATCAAAAACCTACCATGAAAGAAAGCCCAGGTCCAGACAGATTCTCAGCTGAGTTCTACCAGACCTACAATTACCAATCCTCCTCAAATTATTCCATAAAATAGAAAAGTAGGGAACCCTTCCAAACTTATTCTATGAGACTAGTATCACCCTAATACCAAAACCAGACAAAGATACATCAAGGAAAGAAAATTTCAGACCAATATCCCCAATGAACATAGATGCAAAAATTCTTAATACTGGCAAATCACAAGAACATGATCAAATGGAGTTCATCCCAGGGATGCAAGGTTGGTTTGACATACAGAAATCAATACGTAATTCATCACATCCATCTACTTAAAGACAAGAATCACATGATTTCTCAATAGATGCAGAAAAAGAATTTGACAAAATACAGCATCCATTCATGTTCAAAACACTAGAAAAACTAGGAATAATAAGAATATACCTAAACATTGTAAAAGCTATATATGCTAAACCCAAGGTCAACATCATTCTAAATGGACAAAAATCAAAAGCATTCCCTCTAAAACCTGGAATAAGACAGGGATGCCCTCTTTCACCACTTTTATTCAACATAGTCCTTAAAACTTTAGCCAGAGCAATTAGACAAAAGAAAGAAATCAAAGGGATGCCAATAGGAAAAGAAGAGCTTAAACTTATTTGCTGATGACATAATTCTGTATTTAGAAGACCCAAAAAAAACTCCACCAGAAAACTTCTAGAACTCATAAATGAATTCAGCAAAGTAGCAGGATATTAAATTAGCACCCATAAATCAATTGTGTTCCTATACATCAATGATGAACCCACTGAAAGAGAAATTAGTATCCCATTCACAATAGCCTCAAAGAAAATAAAACATTTGGGAATTGATCTAACAAAAGAGGTGAAAGACCTCTATAATGAAAACACTAAAGAAAGAAATTGAGGAAAACCTTAGAAAATGGAAAGATCTCCCATGCTCTCAGATAAGCAGAATCAATATTGTCTAAATGGCCCTACCACCCAAAGCACTATATAGATTCAATGTGATTCCAATTAAAGTCCCAACATCATTCTTTATAGAAGTAGAAAAGGCAATCATGAAATTCATTTGGAAAAAAGAGACCCATAATAGCCAAAGCAATTCTTTGCAAGAAGAGTGACACAGGAGGCATCACAATACCAGAATTTAAATTATACTACAGAGCTATAGTAACAAAAACAGCATGGTATTGGCACCAAAACCAATATGTAGACCAATGGTACAGAATAGAAAACACAGAGACAAACCCACAAAAATACAGTTATCTCATACTAGACAAAAACTTACATTGGAAAAAAAGATAATCTCTTAAAACAAATCATGCTGGGAAAACTGGAAATCCATATGGAGAAAAATGAAATTAAGCCCCCATCTCTTACCCTGCACAAACTCAAAGTGGATCAAAGACTTAGGCACTAGAACACCTAATAGAAGAAAAAGTAGGCCCAAATCTCTATCATGTCCAAATCTATCATGGCTCAACAAGACTTCTAAAGTGCAAGAAGTAAAACCAAGTATCAACAAATGGGATGGTATCAAACTAAAAGCTTCTTCACAGCAAAGGAAACAATCAAGAACATGAAGAGAGAGTCTACAGAATAGGAGAAAATCTTTGCCACCTGCAACTCAGAACATTAATCCCAAGATATATAAAGAACTCAAATTTAAACCAAAAAAACAAATAACTCAGTTAATAAATGAGCTAAGGAACTGAACAGACTCTTCCCAGAAGTAGAAATATGATCTGTCAAATATATGAAAAAAATGTTCAACGTCACTAGCAACTAGGCAATGCAAATTCAAACTACACTGAGATTTCATCTCACTCTAGTCAGAAGGGCAATTATCAAGAATACAATAACAATAAATGTTGGCGAGGATGTGAGGGGAAAAGGCACACTTGTCGGGGGAAGTGAGGAGGAATGGAAAGACAGAATGAATAGGACATAACTTTCTTATTTTCTTTTATGAATACACACCAGTGTAATTCCACATCATGTACAACCACAATAATGGGAAGTTATACTCCATGCATGTACAACATTTCAAAACACATTCTACTACCATGTATATCTAAGAAGAATTTTTAAAAGAGTAGTTAAAAAAGGAAATTTAGTTTATTAGTGCTCTAAATAGAAGATATAATTTACTTGAGGTCTTAATATTAATCTTTTTAAAATGTCATTATATGAAACCTAACATGAGCTTGTTCTAAAGTAAATTTATGAAGAAACATCTCATGAGAAAGTTTTCAGATCTGTGAATTCAGATGGAAAGAATGTTAATGATGAGCTGGGCTGTAAAATCAGCTATAAACAAAATGAAACTGATAAGCCTAATTTCATTGTTCAGTCAAGCAATTGGTAAAGTTGTTCACACAGAGAGAAGAAAGAAAAATGCGATAGATTTTCTTCAGAGTATTCCAGGATGCTAAGCTGTGCTCTGTAGCGGAGTTGCTAAATGAGGAAATGAAAGACTTTCAGGTCCTGGTGGGATTTTATGTGGTAAAATGTACAATGTTATTCGTTACCCCATATTTTTTAAACCTATTTTATTGAGGTATGATTGACAAATCTATAGATATTCAATGGATACATCCTGACAAGTTTGGGAACCGGTATACACCTATGAAACTATCATCACCACCAAGGCAATAAACATGTCCATCACTTTTCCACATTTCCACCTGCCCCCTTTATTATTGTTGGTGGTGGTGTTTGTGCGTGCATATAATAAAAAACAACATAAGACCCAATCTCAGTGAATTTTAAGAACATATTATAGTTTTATTAGCTATAGGCACTATGCTGTATAGTAAGTAGATCTACAGAACATATTTATCTTGCAAAACTGCAACTTCATACCTATTAAAAAGCCACACGTTTACCCAACTAATGTCTTAGATATGGACTGCTCCTTGACAAAGTTGCTCTCTCTCTCCTCAGCTGTGCTGCAAATGAAACACTCATCCCTACTCAATGACTCAACGTGTCCCTGTCTCTCTATGCACTTTAAAGTTTTTTCTCATTCCCCATCACCTTATTCTGTGGGTGATTTTGATTCCTCCTATAGCTTGGTTGTGAGAATTAAATAAGGTTGGTGAGGTGCCTGTGGAGTTCATAGGTGCCATTTTCACTCCGCTAAGAAAATAGAGGTCATGGGGAATGAGTGCCCTCCTCTCTCTATTTCACGAGTTCTATTTTCACCTGCATTTTCTTCCTTCCCTCTTATCATACAGAAAGAATTTATATCTATTATGAAGTATAAAATGTCACTTGATAATTTCTGAAAAGGTAGCTTTTATCATTCCTACAGAGAAAGGACAAGAATTAATTTATAAGTGGAAATTATGAAGAATAAAGTTTTATCAGGACTTCCAGTAACAGGCATCTCATCAACTCATCCCCATCATTCTGGTCTGTTGATATCTCTTACCAGCTGCAACTGGAAGAAGATTTTGATTCAACAAATCTCAGATAAGAAAAAAGTCCTTAACCACTGAACTTTTTTCTATGTCAAGCTGCTACACCATGTCAAAGTGCCTCGGGAACTTTTGTCAGTCTACATTATTATACTGTGTATGATTTAGTGGCAAGTAACAGAAACTGACTTTGGATCATTTAAACCAAAAGGTGAATATACTGCAAGGTGGGGAAGCCCCACAGAACTGAAATGAACACTGAGGAAGCCGGCTTATAGTAAAGAAGAAATGGGGGATGTTAGAGGCCAAACCATGTCCTCCAAAACTCATGTGTTGAAGCCTTATGCCCAGGTGCCTCAAAATGTGACTGTACTTGAAAATGCAGCCTTTCAAGGTGTGATTAAGTTAAAATAAAGCTGGGAGGCCCGAATCTGATCTGACTAGTGTTCTTAGGAGAAGAGGAAATTTGAAACACAGAGAGATGACCTCAGGAGTGAGAAAAACCCGTGTGAGGACACAGCAAGGAGGAGGCCATCTGCCAATCAAGGAGAGCAGCCTCGGGAGCAGCCAATGCTGATGACACCTTGATCTTGGACTTCCAATCTCCAGACTGGAGAAAAGTCCATTTTTATAGGTTAAGCCATCCAGACTGTGGTTCTCTATTATGGCTTTGTTACAACAGCCTTAGCAAACACATGAAGAGGTGACGACTGCAGGTGCTTTGGCAGTGAGCTCGGAAAACCAGCACTGGGTCAAACGCATGTGCGCTCACCATCTTTGTCTGTTCCTATATCAAAGTCCTAGAAGAGAGAATCCTTGGAGCTGAGGTTGAATTTAGGATACCCGCCCTCTCCCCCACCAGCTTAGAGTCCATGATGGACACAGCAGGGAACGTTTGGCTCTCAGAGACTGCACACAGAAGGCAGAGAGGTAACCATCCAGTAGGCATCAGGAGTGACTAGAAAGGAGGGTGCCAAAACAATGACAGGCAGTCTCTATATTCTGCTTCTAAAAATCATGTTTAAATCAATGTATGTGATTTAAACTTTCATTTTATTTTTTGATAAAAAATTAAAATCCAATGAATCAAATTGCACTCTGCTATCATATAAACCTAAATAGAACAAATTAAAAAAAAATTAAAATCCACTTTGGCATGTATACCTTTCATTTTTAACATGTTGGGTACTAAGGGATCTTTGAAATTAGCCTTTGCTTTTGAGTTTCATTCAGTCTCACTATACCAATCTACCTTCCACACTACACCATCCGGTAAGGTGACTTCCACCTCTTCGTCTGAGACAGGTAGTCTGAGAATGAAAGAAGACAAAACGCATAAACTACCACCACTTGACAAAGCAATGTAAGCTATTGAGTCATTACTATGACTGAGATACAATGACCATGAGACCTGGTCCCTGCTCTAGAGGGTCTGGCAGGATGGGACAGACCCTGAACACATTGAAGTTGGCACAGGGACTGTACAGGCAGAGTATAAAGCCAGGTCTTCAAAGATTTTTTCTCTAGAGACTGTATGAAGCTTCAAAGAATGAGAAATTTCCAAATTAGCCATAATGGGCAAAATCCAAAGGCTGGCTCTATTGAGATATGTTAGTAATTTCATTCTCTTACATGTTAAAGGCCTTACTGCCAATTTCTTCATGAGTTGCTTCAGAAAAGTAACAGAAACATCAACAGTTTGGGTGAAGATAATGCTTGGCAGAGGCCTGCTTCAGTTTTCTCCTCTGTTCCAAACTATAAACCTACTTAGCCATTCCTGGGACATATGGCTCCACCAAGGCCCCTCTAATTATGTGGGTTTGCTTGGCAATACTAGAAGCAGTCTTACAGAACACCTTAGCATAGGCCTCTGTCTTGGAGAAAGTCCAAGTTTTGGTCAAGTTCCAACCTCCTACAAATGAGCTTCTTTGCACAAAAGAGATTCCACTGTCTGATGCATTTTTAGGAAAGACAGCTGACAGGCCCCCACGGGTTCCACTGGCAAGAATCTTACACACAAGAGGCACAAGCATTCATGTCTCATCAGGTTTCATAATACTGCTAATGAGGGCTCTCATTTATGGGGATGCTGTGCTCAATGGTCTACACACTTTAATTCAATCTTTATAATCCCATTTTACACATGAGGAATCAGAGGCTCAGCAAGAGTAAGTGGTCTACCCAAATTGCCACTGCTAGGAATAAGAGGAGCGAAGATTTGAGCATACATCACATATAATAGCCAAAGGATACATAAACTTTTGCTTTTACATTTGCCAGCCTCAGCTAAATCCAGTGTAAACAAAGAGGAATGTTCATAATCATGATCAGCTGCAAGGAATTTCCTTTAATTTTTATTTACAAGAAATCCTCTTGTGTCCCAATCTGGGATGATGATGACGACTACACATACTCACCTGGGTATAGTTATGGTCCATGCTTCCTTAAATTTATTTGGATAAAGACAGTTGCTGAAATGACATAATTTGGTCAATTTTACCCCCACTGTCTCCAAAAATACCAAGAAAGTAAACTATCTTTTTTAAAATATCCAGTTCAAGGACTCTCTGAAACTTGCTTAGGAATGTCCATGGACCACAGGATAAGAACTGGTGGCCTCCATCAAGGGTAGAGACTAGGATTGAAGGAGATATCCCCTGACACCAAAGTCGCCCAGTTATCAGTTCACTGGGAAAAAGTTGATTAGCTCCTGCGGGAGTTGACCTCATTAGAATTTGAGTACAAAAAATAATGCTTTAGGCCAGGAGTTGGCAAACTACAGCCTTTGGGTCAAATCCAACCCTCCATCTATTTTTGTAAGTAAAGTTTTATGGGAACATGGCCATGCCCATTTGCTCATGTGTTTTCTGTGGCTGCTTTCATGCTACAGTGGCGGAGTCCAGCAACAGAGGGCATATGGCCTGCAGAGCCAAAACCATGTACTGTCTGGGCCTTGATGAAAGTTTTCCACCCTGTGATCTGAGCTATCCTCTACCTCTGCAAAGAGCACATTCCTTTCTATTCTCCTCTGAATTGCAGAGCCAGAGCAAGCAGCAGACCTCCTACTGCAAGATGAAGATCAACTCCATGATAGCAAAATGCTAATGTTGCTGGTCTCCCTGGGTTGCTCTTTGGTTTTACATCACACGTTGGCTCAACCTCAGGACTGATTTTGATCATGTGTAGGATATAGTCGAATGTAACGGCTCAGAGCTTGCAGCTTTGTTCAAATTCTAGCTCTGCTACTTTCTAGCTTTGTGACCTTGGAAAAAATACTTCACCTTTCTGTGCTTCTGATTCTTCATCTTAAAAATAGAGATGACAACAATACTACTGACCTGATAAGAGTCACTAATAGGATTAAATGAGTGAATTCATGGGTGTTGTATTTAGCTCACAGGTTGATTATAGGTTAGCCATTGTCAAAACTAGGGACCAAGTCAAAAGAGTCCAAAATTCGAGGAAAACAAATTTTCTCTTTCCACTCCTATCAGCTTCTGGCTGAATGCTATTTTTTTTTTTCCTTTAATTTCTGATTGTTTCCTCACATGGAATTTGAAGATGTCCTCCTGACCCACTGTCCAGTAATGTCTAAAGAATAATATTTTTGATACCTGAGGATACCAAAAAGTATCCTTTTTACAGTTCTATAACAAAGTGGTGTAACAAATGGGAATTAAGATTCTGAGTTGAAAGGAATATTTTAATTATAATCTTGACTTGCTGTAATTATAGTAATGATTTTGGATCTACCAAAATAACTCATGACCTTTACATTTCCTTGTGGAGAAAGCATGTCAATAATTGCATATTTCAATTAAAACTCTTAGAAGTACTAACCCAAGGCATTATGAAAGCAAATACACAGCCAACTCAGATGTAACATTGCAAGATTACAGATAAATGGAATGTTTTCCCTTTATTCCCTTTTAATTTCTTTGTTCAAAAAGTACTCATTGCTAAGGGAAACACATGAAATGCATAGAGGAAAAATGCATTTCTACTTACAGTAAAATACAATGGGAACAAGCAGTGTGACCCTGGGCTTATAGCTACTCTCCCAGTTCTGCCTGGCTATTGTAATTCTGATTACCCTCTTTGCCATCACAGAACAGCACTCTAATCTTTTTACATTTCCACAGGACCATCTATTTGCCTAGCCCTGTTTGAAAGAAATTAGAGTAGCTGCTAACCAAGCAAGAAGGATCAGGAGGCTGAGACTCGAGAATCCCAAGTTCAAAGCCAGCCTCAGCAATGACGAGGCACTAAGCAACTCAGTGAGACCCTGTCTCTACATAAAACACAAAATAGGGCTGGGAATGTGGCTCAGTGGTTAAGTACCCCTGAGTTCAATCCCCGGTACCAAAAAAAAATTCATATTAGTACAGTAATAGAAAGGCTTTTAAATAAATTAAGATGATGATCTTTGGGCCTACATTGTTTTTACAAACTACATCTTGCTAAGCCCTCTTTACACTGAGATGAAAATTCTAAAACATCTTTTTTACCTCCATAAGGAAGATCTCTTGTTCCTGTGAGTAAATTCTTAATTCATCCCAGGAAGCATTATTTTCAAAACATATTAACAATGGTAGCTAACCTGTGTACACGGAAACACTTGGGCTAATCTCTAACTTCCCACACTACCTGCTTTCACTCTCTTTTCACTCCTTTGAGATTTTCTCAAGTTCCTGATTAATAACTGGCTAGCTCCTAAGGTGCAAACAATCCCTGATGTGCAAATATTTCAACCAAATCTCAAAAGTTTGTGCTGTGTGAAAATATTTCCTGAACAGGGTCCAACACTCATGTGCAAGCTGATAAGACCAAAATGAAATTGCTCTTGTCAGACCCAGACAAATTCAGCTGCAAATTAGTCAGTCAGATGTATTTATTGCCAGCTACTCACTTTTTTGACTGGCTTATATTTCTCCAACTCCAATATATTCCTTCTTTTAAATTTTTATTTTATTTTTACAATATTACCAAATTACCTCTGCCGCCTTCCTTTTGGTCAGAGTTCATTTAAATATAGAGCGTGGGAAAACGTGCTCTGGAAGAATACTACATTTAAAGTTATAGTTGCAGTTAAAATATGAATCATAAAAGTAAAAAAAAAAAACAAAAAACATTTCCCTTAAGTCTTATTCAACAAACACTAGCGGTAGTTCTACTTTGCAGTTCTCATGTTTATACCCTGTCCCACGCTCAATACAGTTTGGAATTTAAAATGATGGAGAATAAGAACATCACTGGTACATGTGCCATCTGCCTCCAAAGTTTTCTGACCCTTCAGTTATGTTAAGGAAGGTTCCTGCCATTCCACTTCATGTGGTATTAGGAGAAAATCCAAAGACTACCCAATTATTCAGCTTTTCAGGCCCAGGATCACCCAAGAAATGTCCTTATCCATGAAGCCCAGAAGTTGATATGGTAACCCTGCTTAGATCAAGTGCAGAAAATGCCACTTAGTGAACTTCTAATAGGCCAATAGTCGGTGGATTAATTAAAAAGTTAAAGTGGAGAATCAAAGTAAACCTGGAACATTTTACTTTAACCTAAAGCATACAAATGTACATTTATTCATCCATTATTTTTAAGTCAGGCCAACACCTTTTAATACCATTTGGATAGAACACCTAATCATCATCTTCACATAAGCCATATCCAAAAATCATCTATAATTACTGTCAGTTTGGATATCTTTAAACCAGAGCAAAAATTTAAAGATATTTGCAGAGCAAGTTAGCTAGAAAATCCACAATTTTTATGATATTCCCCCTGTGGTCTTTTATATTGCCTCAATATCTAATTAAATAGCAGTTTTATTTCTTTAGCCATTTTAGCATTTTAACCATTGTAAAGTATTTGATCTTCATAGAAATGGCAAGTGTTGTCATATAGATTTTATTCATTGATAAAATGTTTTACTAAATTATGCAACAATTCAAAATTTACTAAAATTGGGAATAAGAACAACTGACTTTTTGTCCAAACAACTCATCAGTGGGAGCACAGGTGCATAGGTTTACCAAAGGCTGAAGACTTCCTCAGGTGCTCAGGGTGTATAACTCAGGAAGTTTCACAGAGGGATTGGAGAATGTTTAAGGGTTATAGAAAAATAATATTCCTACAAGACAGCTCCCGCAGAAAAGATGGAAAGACAGTGTGGCTATGGAGGTGAGAGGGATCTTAGCCAAACATTAAACCTCTCCCAGTAAATCCTTTTCCAGGAACAGTGGGCCCTGAAAGGAGGAGGTGAATACTGAAACACTGGGCCCTCTCCCATTGCCCATGAGTCCTGGAAGGAGAAAAGCACAGAGTGAAGTTCTGGGAAACAACGAATCCTAAAGGAAGAAGGCAATGGGAGGGATTTGAGTATTCATCCCTCAGGATCTGAGCTCCTGTCTCTCCCTGTAACAGTTTCAAACTTTTTACAACTGCTTTCCTGAGTTAAAATCTTAACCTGCACAACTAGTTCCCTGACTATCCAATCGGCACATCCGTAGTGTCCAATGATTAATTCACCTTCATTGTATACTATAAAACTCAGACTCCTTCTGTAACCCATGGGCCATTTTTGTACCTAGAAAATGAGCCCTTCCAATGCCTGATTGATTGACCTTGCTACGGAATAAAGGAGAGCTTGCTGATGCATTTGAGGTCTGCTTAAATGTATTTTCAATACATTTGTATTTTCATTATAGCACCAAAAATGGGTTGGTTATTTTTGCTTACAATGTCTAGTGCTTGGTAACTCTCTTAAGTAGAGATTATTTTTTTAAGTTTCTATTAAAGATGAAATATATCTACTATAGTCAAGCTACTATAAAAATTTCTATTATTCAGACACCCTGCTGACAATTTTTGGTCATTTTCAGCTGGTTGATAACCCTGCAACCAGGACTGGGGATGTAGCTCAGTGGTAGAGCACTTGCCTAGCATGCTTAAGCCCTAGGTTCAACCCCAAATACCCTGCATTCAGGAACATTGTATGGAGTTTGTTACTGCCCAGTCAGTCAAGCTGGTCTCTCCAATGTCATCATAATGTGACCCCATTAGCCACTGAACATTGATCTTTTACCTAGATGTCCTC
The DNA here is from genome assembly GCA_004024805.1 of Geosciurus inauris. NCBI lineage: Eukaryota > Metazoa > Chordata > Mammalia > Rodentia > Sciuridae > Geosciurus > Geosciurus inauris. Next base: position 91,397 of record PVHX01004945.1, on the reverse strand, counting down.
CCTACCTCTCCACTCCCAAAAAGCCCCATTGCTCCAAGTACTGTAAGATTTCCTAATGTGCCCCAGGTGTTTGGAAGTCAGACGTGTGCAGAATTCCATCCTAATAAAAGGACTGAGACCCTCAGTCACACAGGCAGCTATTTTCTTCTTCACAAAATATATGGTAAGTCAACTGTAATTAATTTACTTCCCCCACACCGATATTGCACTCAATTGGGAGATACATTACACTGCTCTATGGGAGACATGGGTGCACCTGAGCAGCTGTGGGATCTTGGCCTGTGTGCTCCTAATATGTCTGTTATTGATATTTTAAACAAAATCCAATGGAAAAGAGAACTGCTTAAACAGAATTGAAGTTCCTGATCATATTGCTTTTTATATTGATATAACTAAAAAAAATGGCTATGCTCTTAGTGATTCTATACAAATGAGACCCTATCCTACTTTTTAATTTGCTAAAATGTGGTAAAGGAAGGAGCTGACACTGTTTTTATGAAAATTCATTGGATTAGTCAGCTTTTCATCCCTGTGACAATACATCTGAGGAAAACAACTTCAAAAAGGAAAGATTTATTTTGGCTCAGCGTCTCAGTCCATGTTGCTTGGCTCCATTGTTTCTGGGCCTGTGGTGAGCAGATGGCATGACAGGGAAGGCATGGTGGAACAAAATTGCTCACCTTATGACAGCCAGGAAGCAGAGAGAGAGCACTCAAGGACAAAACACCCTTCCAAGGCATGCCCCCACCAACCCCTTCCAAGTAGACTCCACCTTCTGAAGTTTCCACCACATCCCAGTAGTACCACTAGTTGAGGACCAAGGCTTCAACATGAGCCTACGAGGGACAATCCAGAGCCAAACTGTAACATTCATTCATAGACACGTTATGATAATGCTCATTGATCTAGTATTCGATTATCCTTGTGTAGACAACTGAAACAAATGAAATTCCATTAAGACTTGGATTTTTTTTTCAGTAACAATCTTTATTTCAAAAAAGAAATAAATGGGTGAATAGTAAAGAAATATTATTGGAGCTATAATTACACAAGCTAATTGCAACTACAACTACTTTTTGATGATATGCTACATGTATTCCATAAGATAATTGCCAGCGCCTGCGCCGGACCAAAGTGAAACCCAGTCGGCGTGGGAGCCGCGGATGAAAAAAACCACACACAACAACAATGATTCTGAGGGAAAAAAAAGCTCGAAGCTTGTGGCTCGTAGCTCGTTAGCACTCTGGGCTTATATATCTTTTCTACCCTCCGAGGGGCGTGGGAGGCGTGGGAGGCGTGGGAGGCGCGGGAGGCGTGGGAGGCGTGGGAGGCGCGGGAGGCGTGGAACTGCAGACCCAGGTGTGGAAATTGCTCAGACTGCAAAACAAACTCAGACCCCGAGAACACGGGAGTTCAAGGAATGGTCAGCACCTGTGGCTTCTCTCAGAAATCAGGGTATGGCTGGTTCTTGTAAACAGAAAGTAGCCATGCACGCAAGAATGCTCTCACAATTCCCCCTCTCTTTTCCTAGAGTCTGTCCTAGGTTGCAGGGACCAAAGAACATGGCTTACCCGTCATCGGGTCTACGGCGTGGATGTTAGCCACCATAGCCCTGTCTCCAGGGAAGGAATGATTTTGGAAATGTACACTTAGTATAAATGTTAATAGGCTCACAGGTAAACATCTGAAGTGCCAGGGTCAATGCTTGAAGTTTGATTTTTTGGGCAGACCCTGGATGAAATCATTGGGTGATACTTTTGCCTGAAGAGTACACTGATACAGTACCATTAGATGACCCATCAGTAAAGACTGAATGTGCTCCGGGGATGGGAATGGTCTTCACTATTTTTGGAAAAACAACAGGATGTGACTTAAACTGACAGCCCTCAGATCTTGTAAAACTCTCCATTTTCCAGACTTTTTAATGACAAAAATAGGTGTGTTCCAGGGGAATGTTGATGGAACTAAATGTCCTGCTTTTAATTGTTCTTTCACCAGGGACTGAGCAACCTTAAGTTTTTCCTTAGTTAAGGGCCACTGCTCTACCCACACAGGATCATGTTTTCCATTGAATAGGTATAGGGTCTATTTTTGAGGCTGTTGCTGCAGTAGCCCTTATTAGAAATTTCCCAGTCCTGCTCTATCCTTACCAAGTCTTATCCTCAGCAGTAAGGAGAGTTGTTCTACCCTGTGATCTTTTTTCCTATACCCCATCCCAGCTCATATCCCTGCCTTTCCATCATCCTCAGCACTGTCTTGTTGGAACATATCCTTGTTCTGTAATGTTTTGTTGGACCAGCTGCGTGGTTAGCACAGCCCCCATGGCAGACAAAATGTCTCTACCCCATAAATTAACAGATCAGAAAGGACGTAAGTCTGAAAGAGTCCGTATGCCCTTCAGCATCTTTCCAAGGGATAAACCTGGAGCTTTGTAATGGATTGGAATTATAACCTAAACCTTGCAAAGTGGTTGCAACCCTTTGAGTAGGCCACTTTGGTGGCCACCGATTTTGAAATATGAAACATCGGCCCCTGTATCTAATACTTCTATTACTGGGAACACCACGCCTCCCGATTGAGGCTCTGGAGGTGCCATAGGACCAGTAGGCCTCCTAGACTCACATCCTGGATTAAAGGGAGGTGGTCTTCCCACTGAATAATACTTTGGTTCCTGCTTACATTGTTTTAATTCCCACTCCTGTAATCTCTTGCAATGTCTGGATATCCTTTTCCAATTGCAATTCCTCATCTTCCTCCTCATCCTCTCCTTTCCCTTCCTCGCTGTTTCAACTTCTTTGAGGGACTGGGTAGAAACCGCTTCTTGGGTGGATTCAAAGGTCTTAGATAACTCACTGACTTCTTCCTGAATCAAAACCTTTTTACTTAAAAGAGTCCTTAATTAGCCTCCATACAGAGATGGTGGTAATGGGAAAAGACAGTGGCCCCTCTATGTGTAGCCTTTTCTGTAAGTCCGCACGGACCTGTTCCCAATCTGGAACATTGAGACATCCTGAATGAAGGAACCAGGGACTAGACTGCTCTATAATCTTTAAGAAGGCCCTTGTAGTACTCTTTTAGCCCCATACCCTTTTTCTTCAACAGTTTCGATCTGATTTTCCAACAATTCCCTACTGAGAGTAGTGCCCATTTCTGCACTATTAACAATTCACCCCCTACTTCCCGGGGTGTCCATCAGCGTTCCTTCCCTTCTTCCGATCTCGGTGGAACCCCCAGATACCAGCACCTGCGCCGGACCAAAGTGAAACCCAGTCGGCGAGGGAGCCGAGGATGAAAAAAACACACAAACAAAGATTCTGAAGAAAAACAAGCTCGTAGCTCGTTAGCACTCCGGGCTTATATATCTTTTCTACCCCCCCCCCAGGGGCGTGGGAGGCGTGGGAGGCGTGAAACTGCAGACCCAGGTGTGGAAATTGCTCAGGCTGCAAAACAAGCTCAGACCCCGAGAACAAGGGAGTTCAAGGAATGGTCAGCACCTGTGGCTTCTCTCAGAAATCAGGGTACAGCTGGTTCTGGTAAACAGAAAGTAGCCATGCACGCAAGAATGCTCTCACAGATAATTACATTTCCTATGAAAGCGTGCTCAATAAATGTGTAGTTTGACCATTGTTAAAAAAAAAAATGATCCACTGGTTAGGAAAAACCACTTTACTTACACAGCTTATTTTGAATGAACTTTTAAAATAAGTCATATGTACAGATGGCATTGGTGCCAGCTGCCGTGAATTTCTGGAAGGAATCAAAATTCCAACACCACTTGTTGCCGGGTTTAACAGGTGGAGATGGTTCCTCTGCTGGAGTTGTGTTACTATATTGGTGCTCACATTTAGAGCCCTGAATAATACCCTTTCTCAGTTGGAAACTTGGCATCATTTTTTGTGTTTTCTTGATTAAAAGTGCATTCTCACTATGCAATGTTAAGTCTGACAGTTTTGTTCACTAAATTGGAGAAGCATCATTGTGTGTATAAAAATATACCAGGGTATTTTGTTTAATCACAGTGCTCACATGGGCAAATATGCTTTAAAATCAATGTAGTATAATTTTTATTCAAAAAGACTGTTTGCTTCATACCATTTTTGCACTTAAAAAAAAAACCAGCTAAATAGATGCTCTGAGTCAGTGAGGCAATTTTGCCTCAGGATGTTGGTTAGATCGTTAAAATGGAGACAGCAGAGTGCCTGTGTCACAGAGTTCTTGTGAGAATTTGCTAGTTGATTCCTGTTAAGCACTTACAGTAGCGCCAGGCGCTATCAGCTTAGCGGCTCTTGCAGGTGGCGCCGGCTGGCACTGTGCCCGGCCGCTCTTCCTCTCAGGCCTGGAAATCTGTGGTGACTCTCACCGTCTTCTGCCGCCACCCTTGTCTTCCACCCCATAATTTTCACCGGGGCCACATGGGAATCCTTGGAGCTGGGTTCAAATCTCTCTTAGAGCTGGTACCTGCCCGACCCTGTCCCTAATGGAGGCGACTATGCAATCCGCCCTTGCCCCCACTGTTCCTCCAACTCCAAGCTCCCTGACAGCCGGCCTCCAGCCGCCCGGCTCCCTGCTGCTGCTGAACAGCCGGCACAGTCCCGCCTGGGCTCCGCTCCTGCTGTTTCCACTGCCCTGGGCGCTCTTCCCCCAGTATCTGCACTGCTCGACCACCCACGACCCCCGCACAAAAACACACATCCCACCCCACCTCACTTCCTCAGGCCTTTGCCGCCTTCTCCAGGAGACCTGTATTTCCAGCTGCAGCACTTCTCTCCCTCTTGGAGAGATTTGGCCTTCTCCAAGGCTCTCTCTCACCCCCTAACATAATCGCTTCCTGCTGTGTTAAGAGCGTGTCGCCCTCTGCTGGAAGGCAGGATCCGCCAGGAAGACGTTCTGGTTTATATCCCACCCACAGGACTGTCGAGGCTCACAGTAGGCTTACGATAAATACTAGCTGAATGAATGAATACTACCTATGCATGCATTGTTAAGACCATTTTTTAGCATATGAATTACCTGGGAAAAAACCTATTTATTAATCTCTTCTTTATTTTAAAATTTTGGTTCTATACTTTCCATTCTTCCTAAAGCATTTTTTTGTTGTCTTTAATTGTTCTTATGTTTCTTGTAGTCTTCGCTTCTAAACTGATGGGGTTTTTTTTGCTTTTGCCCTTATTTCTAATTCTTCCTCAAATACAGTCACATATCTGTAGCTTTCCAATTCTGATTTTATGCTCTTCATGACTTGTATCATTTTTAGCTCATTTTGAAATAGGTTACAGTTTTTATTTGGGTCGATGTACATTTTTCTGATATGTTTTCATTATCTATAGATGTTATATGTAATGTATATATGTAATATTGTATATTCGAATTATATGTAAGTATAATATATAATGTATTTTATATAAAAACATGTAATTATAATATAGGTTATAGTATATAATTATATGTAAGTATAATATATAATGTATTTTATATAAAAACATGTAATTATAATATAGGTTATAGTATATAATTATATGTAAGTATAATATATAATGTATTTTATATAAAAACATGTAATTATAATATAGGTTATAGTATATAATACTTTATATATATAAAATGCATTTTGTATTTGCATATATATAATTGTTTTACATGGGATTCACCTCTACCACACTATTGTGATGTTCATGTTTATGTGAAATTAGTTTGCAGAAATTTTCTTACTGCACAGATCTCCCTGTCTGGATTTTATGTAGGGTCCTGGGGTTTTCTGCCTCTTCTGCCTTCACCTAGAACTTCTCTTTCCTTCACCTTTATGTCCAAAATTTCCACTTTTCCTCAATATGAGGCCCTAAGAGGGACCCCCAACTGAAGAGTTGGGGTTCATTACTGCAGCCCCATTTTCGCTTGTATATATATCTAGTGTTCCTTGGGATCCTGAGTCTGAGGGAAAGACGTGGAGAAAAATTAATTCGAGGTCCATGAGGATCATCTGCTTTGGATAAGAAACAATTAACACACTTTGGAAGGCATTCTCGGCAAAGAACATCCCTGCATTTTTGAAATGGAGAGGGTCCCCCATCGTTTACACTCAAGAACACACAGTATGGCAGAAACTGATGGAGGCAGGATGATTAGAGTTCACTCTGTTAGTGATGGAGAAATAATGGATGATGCTTTGTACTGACATGGATTCATTAGGTCTGTGGAAACAACTGAGTCAGCACTCAGAGGTCCTGCAGCTGCATGGACTCCCCTCCAACTCTCCATGAAAGATCCAAGGACCCTAAAACACATCCGTTATAGAAAGAGTGGTGCGGAAGAAAAAAACCACACTTGTTAGATAGAAGGTAGCAGGGGTAGCTATAGGTACTTTTTGATAGGCCATCTCCATGATTCCCCAGCAGCCTAGTAAGATGTGCTGTTGGCTCCACTTTCACAAACAACTAAGGCACAAACACAAATCCAAGCCATCCAGCTAGAGTATGTCCTAATCCCAATAGAGCCTAGGATTCCTGCCTGACTCTGCAGTTCTCTTTCCCCTTCAGCCAAAGCAGCTTCCCACACACCCTGCCCCCAGAACAAGAAAAAGTTATATTCACAATGTTTTCTTTACAAGGGCAGGAAAATATTATAGTGCCTTTTAAAACAAATAATTTGGTTAAATAAGTTCCCTATTTTCTGACACTTAAGCCTGAACTATCACAACAGTCAACTGTTTAGAGGACTCATTTCCTGCCTCTGCAGCCTTGGTTTTACTTTAAATCATGTTTCCAAATCAACAAGAGAGAGGATTTCCTGGATCACCCATGGTATAACATGAGCTTAGTTCCCCTGACGTTGGGTGATATTGTTCCCTGAGGATAAAGAAGGAACCCTGTACCCAGCAAGAAAGGGTGCTGTACAAGCACCCTGAAATTGAGCTTCTTATAAGCTTTTAGTCCTAAAAATTAAAGTTTTTTGAGGGAATTTTTTTTCAGTGATGTCATTCTCTGATATTTTTTCTCAACAGAAAATAGAAAATAGACTGGCATGGTGGCACATGCCTGTAATCCCAGCACTTTGGGAGGCTGAGACAAGTAAATCGTGAGTTCAAAGCCGGCCTCAGCAATGGTGAGGCGCTAAGCAACTCAGTGAGACCTTGTCTCTAAATAAGACACAAAATAGGGCTGGGGATGTGGCTCAGTGGTCGAGTGCCCCTGAGTTTAGTCCCAGGTTCCAAAAGAAAAAAGAAAAGAAAAGAAAATAGAAAATAAAAATTTGACTTTGTGCTAGTTAACTTCAAAAAATCTGAGAATGAAAAGCAGGCAAGGAAATGAAAGTGTATACATTCAAGGGAAATTGCAGACCAAGCACATAATGCAATTTTACTTGAACACCAAAATTACAAATCACTTGAAAGATGAAGAATTGATGACATCCATTACTTTCGAACAGATTGTGCCTACTCTATAAAGGAAATGCTTAAAATAAAAAATAAGTCTAACTGTAGTTATATAAATTTCATCAATGACTAATCTCTGTATGGCCTGAAAGATACAGCTTAAAAATATCACAATCAAAAGCATGTCGTACTTTGATTTTTATAGAAAACCTGGTAAGCCAAAGCTTGTTCATTAACAGTTGTTGATTCTGTATGAGCTTTCTATTATGCTGTAGTTTCAAGATATAATGCTCATTTTGTGTGATAGAAAACTTCTCTCTTCAATTAGTTAAAGATATTTAGATAGTTCAACTTCTTTAGAACTGTTTTACATTTTTACCATTTGCCAAACTATTATAGCTGAGTGGATTGGCCAACAGGAAAAAAGCAGCAATTATTCCACATTGAAGATCAATCGGTAACAACATATTTACATACAGTATCTGCTATCTGACCTTTGAGTTGTACGACTATACCTCATGGGGTTTTAGCCAATGTTGTACTGAAGTCATTGTTCATGTTGTTTGAGAAAATAGAATAGCCAGAATCATCTGCTTCTTCACACTGGAAGAGACCAGTGCTTCTAAGGTACTAGTCATTTTGTTTGTTGAAGAGACCAGTGCTTCTAAGGTACTAGTCATATTGTATTTAGGATTGTTACTAAATGAATGCATGATAGCTGACCTTGCCAAGGAGAAAAAAAACGGTAACTACATAAGATGATGGACATGTTCATTTGTTTCACTATAAGGACTATTTACTATATATATATATTTCATTTGGTATATCTTAAATATACACAGTAAAATTTTTAAAATAACTTACAATTTGGGGAAAATTAAATGATATAAAATCTAGAAAAGTATTCTATAAGCTGCAAAGCACAAGACAAATGTAAAATATCATTACCACTACTTTAGATTATTTCTGCATTCTATTTTTCTCTTAGTAAATACAATGGTTAGGAAAGAAGAGAATAATATTCTTGTCTCCCATCTTTTATTTAATGAAATGCTGTTAGATGCAAAATAAGAGCCTCTTACATGTTTATATGTTATATTTATCAAACATTTAAGCCTTTTAATATTTGAATAAAATTCTCAATAAATTAGAGACTTTTTCCATGAAAACTTCTTTCCTGCCTCTTCCTTTTCCAAGCAGCTCATCAAACTATTTATTTCTGTATGTACTTACATTTGCCTTTTAAAGTGGAAAAGTAAGATTTTATTACTTGAGTACATTGTACATGCTCCTGTAATAACATTTTTAAAATTTCTCTTATATGAGAAAATGATTTTTTAAAATGGCAAGAGCAATGAAATGCTGTCTCATTGAATGAAATGTTCATTCACACCAGGTCTTCAAAAGTGGGCTACAACTTACCAGTCTTTTCCAATTCAGTGAAGTCTGGTTTGTTTTGTTTGTTTGGTTTTTTGTTGTTGGCTTTTTTGGGGGGAGGGGGCAGATATTGGGGATTGAACTCAGAGGTGCTTTACCACTGACCCACATCCTCAGCCCTTTTTTTTTTTTTTTTTTTTTTTGATACAGGGTTTCACTACGTTGCTGGGGGTGGCCTCAAACCTGCACCTCCTACCTCAGCCTCCTGAGTTGCTGGGATTAATGGTGTGCACCACCATGCTGGCAAAGTATGTATTTTTTATACTAAGGGAACTCTAAGTTTATTTAAACAAGAAAAAATTATGAACAGAACTTTTGTATAACATACCTGTAGAAGTCAGCTTTAATATATGCTTAAGTTTATTCTGACAATTGACATGAAAACACACACATTTCTTGAATTATTCATTTTTCCAGCAGAGAGAATCCTCACTTGGCTTTTCTGAAGACCTCAGTCTCCAATATAACTCAAACTCATGTTTAATTAAAGAGGAAAGACACAAAGATGGTTTTATCCTTCCATAGGTATGTGGTGTGGTGAATAGGAAATAAAAGCCTATGTGTTATACAACTAAATTTGTGAAAAAATCAAATTTTATCTTTTTCTGATTGTTGAATATTTTTAATAAAATTCAGCTTTGTTTCATAAATAATGTAATGCTTGACTATGGTTGGAGAAACCTACAGAAATTGTTACTTTGAGAAAAAGCATATTACTTTCAGACCTTTGCTATTACTAGGAATGAAAAAAAATCTATGCATTATCCAGATGGAGGACAAGGTTTGAAAATAGAAACAGTAAGACAATGAATGCCAACAAGCCAACTATAATTCAGGGCTAGTTTTTGCAACAAAGTCCTTACTCTGAACACAACATACATTAAGCTCTTATCACCTAGCTTATATTTTTTTTCTTTCTTTCTTTGGGATTCTCTCTCTTTCCCCTTTCTTCCTTCTTCCTTGTTGGTATTTGTTCCTAGTTTGGAGATCTCTGAGTGAACTTGTTTCTGGTTTCTGATCAAAAAGGAAAAAACTGAGAAAAACAATTCTGTAGTTAGTGACCATGACTATCACAATGGCAGTAGGATCAAGAGAGAATATAAAATCCAGGAAGCTGGGCTGAGGACCAGGTGGAGAAGGCAGCCCCTAGACAAAGCAGACAGGTGCACAGGTGAGTCCACTGTGGAAGACCTTAGGGAATTGGTCAGACCTTTCCCGATGTTTATTTTAAGAAACCCCAAACCCACAGAAATAAGAAAAAGATCAAGTTTTAAGAAATCACTCTTCTATAATAAAAGGAGGAAAATATCTCAAGTATGCTCTCTATTTCTACTTGACATCAGGAAAACAGTGAGCATGGGAGTTGCCCTCTCCAAGTTCACTGGACACCTCTATCAGAGGTCAAGAACTTTGCTTAAATCAATAAATCCTGGCCAATACATGCTCTTTTGTATTCACTACAAGAAAGTTAGAGTGTAGTTCTTACATCTGAGATGCCCAAGACCACTCTGGAGCACATGAGGAACACAGAATATTTTTTTTCAGCATAGGTGTTATTTTATCTCATCAAAGTTACAATAGCCTTTGGCTCCTCTCAGAGGTAGCACTGGGATATTTTGTCCCTCAGTTACCACTCACAGAGTGCTTGGGGATATAGAAGGTCCTAGAACTGTCCTTGCCAATTAAAAGTGTCTGTAGAGAAGGAACTGGACTAATCCCAGCTGCTTCCCATGCAGCTGCCTCAATAATATCTCTTGAAACAGCTTTCTCAGCTGTCATGTGGCCTTTGAGCTAATGCAGCTTGTCTTCCTTGGCCCTTCGATGGGATTTTCTGCTCCTAAATGAAATCGATCTTCTTAGATAGGGCAGAACAGAGGACACACAGGCTTTTACCAAAGGCCTTGACAAGCACAGATCATGTTTTTGTTATTCAGTCACTCTCTCACCTTTTTCACATTCAAAGCCAGCCCCATAGTTTTATTCCTTGGGTGACAGAGCTAGAAGGAACCTATTAAATTGTCAAAATGTCCACTCTAAATATAGCACAAACATCTACATTATGTTGCTGTGCTAATTTGGCTTCATTATGATTTAGGAAGTGCACTGATCCCCTTGCTTCCTATATCAACACCAACTTTCTTTACTGATGTTTTTCCAGACCTTCTTTGCATGTGCTTTTGAACTTCGGGAGTGTTGACTTTCCTTTTTTCTTTTCTTTTCACATAAGTGAGTATCATGTAAGATTTTTATTTTTATGTGATTTGCTAGGATTGTCATGCTGTGAGCTACATCAGACAAGGTGGAAACTTGTGGCAGAAGAGAGGAGACACAAATGGTGAACCCAGTTGAAGGACTGTTTTAGAGGCATGATTTCTTTTTATGTGTACATCTTGATACTTCTTAATGACACTAGATTTGCTGATGCCCTGATTCAACGATGTTTATGTAAACCCTGCCTATTTGAACCAAATAATTCCACCATCTTTTCTAAATAGAAGGCACTATGTGAGTAGGTTGTCAGCAATTCTACCAGGCCAGAAACTCAGCATCTTATGTAGAGTTTCTACCAAAAGAACATGGAGCTGGGTGTGGTGGCACATGCCTGTACTCCCAGTGGCCTGGGAGGCTGAGACAGGAGGATTGTGAGTTCAAAGCCAGCCTCAGCTACTCAGTAAGTCCCTAGGCAATTAGCGAGATCCTGTTTCTAAATAAAATACTAAAAAAGGGTTGGGGATTGTAGCTCACTGGTTAAGCACCCCTGGGTTCAATTCCTGCTATTAAAAAAAAAGGAGCTTTATAAGCCATAAAGGTTGGGAAGTTATTTAATCATGCTAGCTTTGTAAACATTTCAAAATTTTGCATTACCTAAGAGTTATAGTTATACTAACATGTATCAGATCTGTGATCGCCTGCCAAATGTATCTACCTCCAGCTGCAAGTTTTTAAATAATTTTTAAATGCTATTTTTAATTGTAAAAAAAGTAGACAAAAAGATAGCACAGTCATGCCCTTTCTGATGAAAAAGTAAAGGAAGAATTCCCTGTGTTATTTTAGCCATGAACTACTTGGTAGGAAAAGTGATGAGCAAACTATGCCAAATCTAGAGGTGTTTGAACAATCATGGCTTAAAATTTCTAATGTTTTAAGTTGTATCTCACCATGAGAATGCCCCTGAACAACCTTGGAATGCTGATGAGAGACCCAGCAGACTGATGCGACAGACTCCAGCTCCACCCACAGCATCACTGGCTCTTTCAATCTAGGAAGGCTCCTTAAGTAAGGGACACATTTTGCAGCCTTGTGAATCCAAGAAGCCCTCTCCTTCTGCACACTCCTGTAGCTGAGATGCCATCACCTCTTCTCAGAGCTGTGTGAGGACCTTCAGGCATAGGGAGGATGCAACATTTATCTGAATTGATTCTATCCCTTGCCAGTCAAAAGAAGCATTTCCCAAAGTGACTTCCTGGAAAAAGAAGTTCAGAGTGAGGTCAATGGGAGATTAATGGTCAGATAAACTCAGGAAATGCTGAGTCAAGCAAAGATAAGTAGGCTCCTTTGTTATGAGAGTCATAAATATATACTAATATATCTTGTGAATTTTCAAGAAGGGAATTTGATGTTCAGATGTTTCTCCCAAAGTATGCTAGTCTGCTCTCTGTTATACTAACGACTACCTGAGATAAATCAACCTGAAAGAAAAGGTTTATTCTGGCTCACAGTTGCAGAGCTTCTAGTTCCTGGTCAGTTGGCCCTGTTTTTTGGGGGGGGGCCTGTGGTAACACAGCACATCATAGTGAGGCTTATGGTAGAAGAAACTGCTCATCCCAGCCAGGAAACAAAGAGAGAGGAAGGGGTCCATGTCCCAATATCCCCTCCCCAATACATCCCCAATTACCTATATTCCTTCCACTAGGCCCTACCTCCTAAAGACTCCAAAGAGCATCACAGGCTGGTGATGGGCATATGGGCCCTATGGGGACATTTAAGATTCAAACTATTACAGTGTGCTTAACTGACCTGTTTTTTGGAGAAAGTCTCCAGATGGGTGAATGGAAATGCCCAATAGTTATTTTTTTGCAATTTCTAATGTTTTTCTTGGAGTCATTTCTGACTATAAACTGCTTGACTCCTTTGGACTCCAACTCTAGAGTTGGTGCTTTTGGATCCTAACTGTGAGTGAGGTCACTTCAGAGATGTTTAGAACAGTGACTAACACAGTAACTAATGATAGAACCAAGACGCAAATCTGCTCTGATGCTTTAACTGGTAGGCTTTTTAGTCCATGTTAGGTTCTCTCAGGTGAGGGGAAAATACAATCAAAGCCATATTCCAGCTGCGGTGGGTACCAGACTCCAGCTCATGACAGGGGCAGTGATTCCAGGGTAAAGTAAGGAGAATCAGTAGAAAGTAATTAACAATTGTGATGGATGTTAACAAGAAGCCAAACTGAAAACTATGTGATTGAAAAGCTTATTAATATAACCAGAGGGAAAAATATCTACACAGATGTCACCACTAAGACTTACTTGTGAAAATTGTATCAGTTAATGACCATTCACAATAGCTTAGGTATTATCTCCTATTACGATTACCAGCTGTTTTTAAAATTATAGTTTGTTTCTAAAAAGTTAGAATCTATCTTCTATAGATTTACAGGAATTTGTTCTTTTTTCCATCTGTATTCCCTTTCCTGCCACCTCTAATGTTGTATACACACCCAGCAACAGATGGCATCATTCAGAGCCTTTATTAATATAAGTTTATCTAAAAAGAATTCCTAAGGTTCTTCTTTCAGGCCTTGACTCTCCTTGTTTTTCTGAAATGAAGAATTGGACTCTATTGAATCTCCTACCATTCCCACCCTCCTACCCTCTCACTCCTACAGCCCTGACCCCCATTTTTTTGAAAGTCTCTCATTCTTCACTTCTGTGGTCATGCGGTTTGTTTCTGTGTCTAACACCACCCTGTTTCCACTCTTCTTTAAATTCAAATAAGCAGATACATTCATGGATTGCCTATTGCCTATCTACATATCCCACTCTTTCAGCATTTAGGACTTTCCATAATCTAATTACTTTCACCACTATCTTCTCAGACTCAGTTATGCAAACAGCCTCCTCCATAAAATGATTACTTGTCCGTGAAAGGGAGATATAGTTCTATCAAAATACATTTTATAGTGTTAAGAAACAACTAATATTTTCATGTTCTGCAGAATATATGGTTTCCTGACCAAACATTACTGGAAACCTGGGTTAAAGAATGATTGAAAATAGCCATGCAGTAAAATCTGGAGATTGTGAATTACTCCTAAGAGATTTATAAGTCTATCTCCCCTGGAGCCATTTATTTACAATTCAAAGGGTAATAAATTCCTAGCCTTGTGTTTATGTCCCAAAGATCTGTAACACCTAGGGAATTTCTGCTTCTTTTTCCCAACGTATTCAAAAGATGTGCAGCAATCCCTATCTAAGCTCCCAGATTTATAATTTGGGGGCTTCTCTCCTATATTACAGCCTCACTCTATCTATGATTGCAGGATGACAGCTGTTCCTATTGCATTGCCCCAAAGCAAGAATTGGGAACTACAAAGCCATCACAAGGATATTCTATAAGTAAATAATCAGTCTGCCTCTGACCCAAAAACTTCATATTTGTTGACAGGAGAAAATTAGAAAATACAGACATTTAAAACTTATTAAATGAGCTATTACAAATAAATTCATTTAAGTGGTTTTTTAAAGATGAGAATACTTTCAGTTCATTTAGAATGTTTTCACTTATATTTTAATTATTATCAATTTTTTATATAAAATAGAAGTATTCATAAAATGGTGACCAAATGTTTACCTACTTTCTTAAGATTGGGCGATTTATTGTATATAAACAAATCATTAATTCTTGAAATGGTTTTGTGACTTTCTCTCTGTACCCCACCACCACTATGAAATCTATCCATTCAAATTGGGATTTCTGTTGAACTAACATGAGAAGGTGGTTATGAAATCTGCAGCATGAAGTCTTCTGGTTTAGAATGGAGCATCTTTTCCACCATCCTACATTTTCCTGTGATGGCTGCAATAGACACACATGCATTAAGACCAGAAGATAACTCTGCACAGAAACTGCTGTGGGTAAAAACAAAGCTGTAAGGAGGCTTTTTTCCTTCTTTCTTTCTTTTTCTTTTTTCTTCACTCTCCTAGAGAACTGGAATGCCATTATTCCTTTGTATAAATATTTCTGACAGAGGCCAGACAGCTTTGTCAATTATATGAAATGTCAGTAGTCTTCCCTGTCAGAGAGCTCATTTTCCCACCCCTATATGCTCACAAACTTTCCTGGATGCATTTAAATCCAATGCTTTTATGTTCCTGAGTGATGACTTGAAACAACTCCAAAATTGGGAAATGGGTTGAGAAAGGAATGACTCAATTAAAAGAATCAGGGAAATGAGGCATATTCATTAGAAATCTCTTATAGATAAAATACAGGAAGTGAAAGATCACTTCAATAAGCAGAGATTCTGAAAAAAAAAAGAAAACCTGGAAATGAAAGACTCAATAAACCAAATTAAAAATTTGATGGACAGCATCGCCAATGGATTAGAACACTTTGAAGACAGATTTTCAGGCCTCAAAATAATGTATATAATCTTTAAAATAAAGTTGAACATAAAGAAAAGATGCTAAGAGACCAGGAACAGAATATTCAAGAAATCTGGATAACCAGAAAATGAAAAGTTGTGCTCCATTTGTATACAATGAAATGAAAAGCATTCTGCTGTTATGTATAACTAATTAGAACAAATTTTTAAAAAAGAAATCTGGGATAATATTAAGAGGCCAAATTTAAGAATCATTCATAGATGAAGGCTCTAAATAGAAGCTAAAGGGAGTACAATCTTTTCAATGAAATAATATTACAAAAATTTCCAAACCTTAATAATGAGATGGAAATTCAAGTACAAGAAGCATATAGGATTCCAAATACACAAAATCACAATAGAGCCACTCAAAGACACATTATAATGAAAATACCTAACATATAGAATAACGATAGAATTTTAAAAGCCACAAGAGAAAAATGGCTGATGATATTTTGAGGTAAATCAATCTAGATTTCAGCTGACTTCTCAGCCTAGACCATAAAAGCCAGGAGGGCCTGACATAATATACACCAAGCTCTGAAAGAAAGTGGATACAAATCAAGAATACTACACCGAGCAAAATTAAATTTGAGAAATGAAGATGAAAGAAAAACTTTCCATAATAAGCAGAAGCTAAAAGAATTCATAACTAGAAAGACTGCACTACAAAATATACTCAATAAAATATTTCATGAGGAAATAAAAACTAAAATGAAAACCAGCATAAGGAAAAATTACACTAAGAGAAGTCAATTAAAGGAGAATCAAGTCCTATTTGAACATTAGAAATAGATCAAAATGGCAGGAAATAAAAATAATCTCTCAATAGTAACATTGAATATAAATGATCTAAACTCTTCAATCTCAAGACATAGGTTGGGCTGACAAAATGGCACACATCTGTAATCCCAGAAACTCCGGAGGCTGATGTGGGAGGATCACAAATTCAAAGCCAGTCTCAACAACTTAGCAAGGCCCTAAAAAACTTAGTGAGACTCCATCTCAAAACTTTAAAAAATTTAAAAGGGATGGGGATATGGCTCAGTGGTTAAGCTCCCCTGAGTTCAATCCCCAATACCCTTTACCCTCAAAACAAGACATAGGTTGGCAGATTGGATTAAAAATGAGCCCCAACTATATGGTATCTGTAAGAGTCACCTCACAGGGAAAGATATCCACAGACCAAGAACAGAAGGATGGGAAAAATCATACCATTCACATAAGGACTCAATCAAGCAGGGATAGCTATTCTCATATCAGATAAAGTGGACTTCAAGCCAAATTAATCAGAAGAGACAAAGAAGATCACTTCATACTGCTTAAAGGAATTATACATCAACAAGATATAATGATTATAAATATCTATGCCCCAAACAATGGAGCATCTACATACATCAAACAAATCCTTCTCAATATTCAGAATCAAATAGACCACAATGTAATAATACTGGGTGACTTTAGCACACCTCTCTCACCACTGGTTATAACATTCAGACATTAAGTAAAGATTATACAGAACTAAAATATACAATTAATAATATGGATCTAACAGACATCAATAGAATATTTCATCCAGCAATGACTAAATTTACTTTCTTTTTTTTTTTAAATACTTTTTTAGTTGTTGATGGACACAATGTCTTTATTTTATTGCTTTGTATGTGGTGCTGAGGATCGAACCCAGGGCCTCACGCATGCGAGGCAAGCGCTCTACCGCTGAGCTACAATCCCAGCCCTAAATTTACTTTCTTCAGCATCAGCACATGCAACATTTTCTAAAATAAACCATATTTTAGGTCATAAAGCAAATCTTAGCAAATACAAGAAAAACAGATAATACCTTGTATTCTATCAAATCATAATGACATGAAATTAGAAATGAACAATAAGATAAAAACAGAAATCAATGTAACACCTGGAGATTTAAATAATATACTTTTTAATGGCAAATGAACAATGGAGGAAATCAGGGGAGAAATTTAAAAAATTCTTAGAAGTAAATGAGAATAGTGATAAAACATATCAAAATCTCTTGGACAGTATGAAGGCAGTTCTAAGAGGAAAGTTCATTTGCATTGAGCTCATTCATTAAAAGAATAGAAAGATACCAAATAAATAATCTAACATTACTTCTCAATGCTCTAGAAAAAGAACAAACCAACACCAAAATCAGTAGAAGACAGGAAAATAATTAAAATCAGAGCCAAAATTGTTAAAATTGAGAATTAAAAAAAAAATACAAAAGCTCAATGAACAAAGTATTGGTTTTCTTGACACGATAAACAAGACTGATAAGCTCTTAGCCAAACTAACTAAAAAAAAGATGAAAACTCAAATTAACAAAATTTGAGATGAAAAAGGAAATATCACCATGGAAACTACTGAAATACAGATGATAATCAGAACTATTTTGAAAATTTATACTCCAATAGCTAGAAAAGCTTGAAGATATCAAAAAATTCCTGAAGACATATGACCTACCCAAACTGAACCAGGAGGATATAGGAAACCTAAACAGATCAACATTAAGTAATGAAATTGAAGCAGCTATCAAAAGCTTCCAAAAGAGAAAAGCCTAGGACTGGATGCATTCTCAGTCAAGTTCTACCAGACCTTGAAAGAAAAACTATTACCAATATTCCTCAAATTATTCCATGAAATAGAAAAGGAGGGAACACTGACAAACTCATTCTATGAAGCTGGTATCACCCTGATACCAAAGCCAAACAAAGATATATCAAGGAAAGAAAACTTCAGATCAGTATCCCTAATGAACATAGATGCAAAAGTTCTTAATAAAATATTGGCAAACTGTATATAAAAACACATTAAAAAGATCGTGCACCATGATCAAGTGGTTTCATCCTGTGGATACAAGGTTGGTACAACATTCAGAAATCAATAAATGTAATTCACCACTTAAATAGACTTACAAACAAGAATCACATGATTATCTCAATATATGCAGAAAAAATAATCTGACAAATTACAGCACCCATTCATGTTTAAAATACTAGAAAAACTAGGGATAGAAGGAATTTACCTCAACAGTGTAAACGCTATATATGACCAACCCAAGGTTAACATTATACTGAATGGAGAAAAACTGAAAGCATTTCCTCTAAAAATAGGAACAAGACAAGGATGCCCACTTTTACCCACTTTCTTATTCAATATATATACTGTCCTTGAAACTCTAGCCAGAGCAATGAGGCAAGAGAAGGAAATTAATGGCATACAAATATGAAAAGAAGGGCTCAAATTATCTGTTTGCTGACAACATGATCCTATATTTATAAGACAAAAAAAATTCCACCTGAAGACTTCTATAGCTCATAAGTTAATTCAGCAAAGTAGCAGGATACAAGATCAACACTCATAAACCAATCATGTGCATATATTCTAATGATGAACTTGCTGAAAAAAGAAATTAGGAAAATATCCCATTCACAATAGCCATGAAAAAATGAAATACTTGGGAATCAATCTAAAAAAGAGGTGAAGGACCTCAACAAAAAATATAGAACCCTAAAGAAAGAAATTGAAAACCTTAGAAGATGGAAAGATCTCCTATGTTCTTAGATAGAATTAATATTGTCAGAATGGTCATACTACCAAAAGCCCTATACAGATTCAATGCAATTCCCATCAAAATCCAATGACAATCTTCACAGAACTAGAAAATGCAGTTATGAAATTCATTTTGAAGAATAAGAGCCCAGAGGCCATAGCAATCTTTAGTGAGAAAAAGCAAAGCAGGAGGCATCACAATATGGGACCTCAAATTATACTAAAGAGTTATCATAACAAAAACAGCATGATACTGGCACCAAACAGACATGATGACCAATGGATTAGAAGACAGAGACAAACCCACATAAATATTATTATCTAACACTAGAAAAAGTGGCAAAAATATTTGGAGAAAAGACAGCCTTTTTAATAAATGGTACGGAGAAAATTGGAAATCCATATGTAGAAGAATAAAATTTAACCCGTTTCTTTCCCTGCACAAAAGTCAAAGTGCATCAAAGACCTAGATATTAGACCTAGGTATTAGAAACCTTGCAACTGCTAGCAGAAAATATAGGCCCAACACTCCAACATATTGGCATAGGAACTAACTTCCTTAGCAAGACTCCTAAAGTGCAAGAAATAAAATCAAAAATCAGTGAGTGAAATGCCATCGAATTAAAAGGCATCTGCATGGCAAAGAAAAAAATTAAGATTATGAAGAAAATATACAAAGTGAGAAAATCTTTGCCACCTGCTCCTCAGATAGGGCATTAATATCCAGGATATACAAAGAACACAAAAAAAACTTAATACCAAAATAATAATAATAATAACCCAATCAATAAATCAGCAAAAGAACTAAACCGACTTCTCAAAAGAAGAAATACAAATGGTCAAAAAATATATGAAAAAATGTTTATTGCTAACAATTAGAGAAATGCAAATTAAAACTACATGAGATTTCAACTCACTATAGTCAGAATGGCAATTAAGAATACAAATAACAATAAATTTGGCAAGAATGTGGGGGAAAGATACACTCAGATTGCTGGTGGGACTGCAAATTGATGCAACCACATGGAAAGCAGTACAGAGATTCCTCAGAAAACAAGGAATGGAACCACTATATGACCCAGCTATCCCACCCCCAAGGATATATCAGAAAAATAATTTAACATCAGCATACTACAGTGATGCAGTCACATCAACGTTTATAGCAGCAAAATTCACAATAGCAAAGCTATGGAACCAACCTAGGTACCCTTCAAAAGATGAATGGATAAAGAAAATGTGCTACATGTGTGCAATGGAATATTACTCAGCCACAAAGAAGAATAAAATTATAGCATTCGCCAGTAAATGGATGGAATTGGAGAATATCATGCTAAGTTAAATGAGCCAGTCCCAACAATCAAAGGCTGAATGTTCTCTGATGTGCAGATGCTAATCTAAAAATGGGGGTGGGGGGTAAGAAAGAGAGAAAAGGGAAAAAAAGAGGGAAGAGGGAATTTTATCAAAATTGAGGAAAGATCAGCTGTGTAGACAAAGGGGATTGAGCAGGAAGGAGGAGGAACAGGAAAAGGGAAGAAGAGTGGAATGAATCTGACCAAATTTTTGCTTGTGCATGCATGGATGTGGCAAGGTGGGGGGAGTGTTGGGATGTCCCAGTGTCAGGTGTGTCCACAGGACATTAATAAAAAAAAAATAAACTGTAAATGGATTAAAGAAGGACCAGTGGAGAGTGGAGGGAGAAGGGGAGGAGTGTGGGTGGGAAGTGCTAGGTACTGAATCAGAGCAGGTTGGGTTCCATGCTTTTGTGATTATGTCAGAATGCATCCCGATGTTGTATTATAACTACAGAGAATAAAAGTAAAAACAAAGAGGGAAGAAATCTCTTACAAAAATTATCTTACTTTATGATACCAGGCATAAAACCCCATATCCAGCTCAACATCCTTTATTTCCTCCACTTCCTACCTTAAATTCCTCAGGAATGGACTTTACCCTCCCATGCTGGGGTAAGTCAAAAGTCTTCCCCATCTAAAAGTGCTCTATGTAGACCAGGAAGAAAAACATGAATCATTTTAGATTAATAGCAATGAGGAGGAAATAAGGAAGTGCAATAATCCACATGTTGCCTCTGCATCACATCCACCCCAAGGGGAGCTGCTTGCCCATAAACCTCCCGCCTTACCTGGTGACTCTGCATCCTTTGTGGCAGCCATCTTGGGTAGGTCCTCCTGCCAACTTGCTGTTCCTATCCCCTCAAACAGGCCCAGCCTCCACCAACCGCTGCCTTTGTGCTGTGCCACCTGCCTGCCCAACAGTACTGCAAAGCTCTATGTCCCTTGCCCTTCCTACTAACCCTCCTCTCCAAGTGAAAAGAACAACTGCAGTTGACACTTGAACACCCATTCACAAAGTGCTGCCACTTCTCTGGTGAGATGAAACAACCAGGTGGTGAGTAGAATGAGCATCATCACTCTCATCTTTCAGGAAGGAAGGAAGCCAGAGAAAGCCACACGGCCATGGGTGCACACTGGAGCGCTGGTATGCCAGGCGGTAAAGCCAGAGCTTCCTTCTATCCTCCAACACTGCTCCATTTATCAGTCCTTTGTTTCCTTTCCTTTCCTCAGGGACATAACTGGCAGAGCTTAGCTATTACTTGAACAAAGATTAAATCTCAATTCTGTGATGTACTGTATATGAACTTGGTTAATATATATATTACTTCTTAAAAGCACAAATTGCTCATTTATAAAATCGAAATAATATTACTACTAACTACCAAGAAAGGAGAAAAATGTAAAACTGGCTTGTCAAATTAAAAACTAATTCAAATACTTCAGCAATTATGTTAAATATAAACTAAATGCTTCAATTTAAAAACTAAGATGGTTAGTCTGGTTGAAAATAAAAAACTAAATGTATGTTATTTATAAGAGACATATCTTAAATATAAGGATCTAGAATGGTAAAAGTGAAAGGAGAAAAATGGCAAACCATGCACATATTAACCAGAAGATAACTAATAGAACAAATCTCAGGACTTTCAGGCAAGCATTAGTTGATATAATGACATTTAAAATGATAAGGAATAAATTCATCTCAAAGGTAAAGTAGTGCAAATCTATATGCAACCAGTAATATAGCTGCAAAATATATAAGGCAATACTGACAAAAAGAAAAAGGGAAATAGACAAATATACTCACTTAATTCTCTTTTAGGAGTTGGAGATGTAGCTCAGTATTAGAGCACCTGCCAAGAATGCACAAAGCACTAGGTTCAATCCCTAGCAACATACACACACTCACAAACACACACACACAATCTCTTAATAGCTGATATATCAACTAGATGAATAATTCTTAAGAATATAGATTAGTATAACATAGTTAACTAACTCGATCTAATTTACATATATAGAAAACTAGAGTCAACAATGACAAGTTTATATTCTTTTCAAATACACAGGAATGCTTATAAAAATTGATTATATGTGAAATCATAAAACGAGCATGAATAAATTCCAAAACATTAAAATCACTAAAATTATGTTCTTTGACCTTAAAAGAATTACATTAGAAATCGATAACAAAATGATAACTAGAAAATCTAACTCTTTGCAAATTGTGTTAGTCAACTTTCTCACTATAATGAAGTACTTAAGATAATTAACTTATGCAGGAAAAAAGATTTATTTTGGCTCACAGTTTTAGAGGTTCAAGTCCATGATCCATTGGCCATGTTGTTTTGGGCGTGTGGCAAGGCCCATCATGGCAGGAGTGTATGGCAAAACAAAACCACTCACCACGCAACCAGGAAGTAAGAGAAGTTGTCTGGGATCCCACAATTCCCGTCAAGATCATAGCCTCAACGAACTATGCACCTCCCACTAGGCTTCACCTCTTAAAGATCCCACCACCTCCCAATAGCATCACCCTGAGGACCAAGCCTTTAACACATGGACCTTTGAAGGACATTTCATATCCAAACTATAGCACAATTAAACAATATTCACTAAATAACCCATGAGTCAAAGAATTCACAACAGAAATTAGAAAATATTTTTAATTGAATGAGACACAGAAGAGATTGAATTCTATGGTAGGTAACTAAAGCAGTGCTTACAGAAAACTTACAATCGTAATTGCAATATTTAGAAAAAAAAAATCACTGAATGAAGACTCCATCTCAAGAAGCTAGAGATTAGCAAATAAAATCCAAAAAAATAGGAGAAAGTGAATAACAGCAGTACCCACCACTAAGGTTATAAATATTAAATGTGTTGTTAATATTATAGTTGATAATCATGATAATTTATATTAAGTGTCAGTTTAATGCCTATATATAGCATAGACATTATATGTTTTAAGTATTATTATTATTAACCTGGGACCAAAATATCTCCTTTCTTTCAGTATGGTTTACTAGGACTGCCACAACAAAGAACCATAAACTGGGTAACTTAAAAGCCAAATATTTATTGCCTCATAGTTCTGGGTGCTGGAGAGCTGAGATCATGGTGTTGGGGTTGGTCCTGAGGTTGTGAGATAAAAGATCTGTTCGAAGCCTCTCTCAGTAGCTTGTAAATGGTCATCTTTCATCTATAATTCTTTACATCCAAACGCCCCTTCTATATAAGGTCATCAGTCATATTGGACTCAGGCCCACCCTAATTACTTTATTTTACCTCAATTACCTCTATTAAAACCCTATATCCAAATAAGGTCACATTCTGAAGTACTGGAGGTTAAGAAGTAAAACATATGGCTCAGGAGGCTGAGGCAGGAGGGTTGTGAGTTCAAAGCCAGCCTCAGCAAAAGCAAGGAACTAAGTAACTCAAGGAGACCCTGTCTAAATAAAATACAAAATGGGGCTGGGGATGTGGCTCCATGGTTGAGTGCTCGAGTTCAATCCCCAGTACCCCTCCCAAAAAAAGAATTAACACATAGATTTCAACACAACACTTCCAATTTTCTTTAGCTGAGACAATTTACATACAGTAGATTGCACAGATCTTAAATGTACAGTTCAGTGAATTTTGAGAAACATAAATCCATGAAATTCATATCCCAACAAACTAGAGAACATTTTCACCACCCCAGAAGTTTTTCTTACATCTTTATGAAAATAATTCTTGCTTCCAATTTGTAAGACAGCTTCTCATGGTAAAGGAATGTGAATAATCAGTGTCCTACAATTGATCAGCCTTGGGCATTTAGCAACCTCTCGGACACTCAGGTTCCACGTGTTGAGTGGGTGCTCTTGTATTGTTCCAGCTCTAGAACTCTCAACCCAAAACCCAAGTGTCAACTAAAGAAGCCCAGAGAAGAAACAGAGACATTATTTCCTTTTTCATGCTTTCTTCTGGAACACTTCCACCTGCACAGTCGTGATATCCATTAGTGATTTTCTAGATGACAATTTTAGGTCAGGTGGAAAGCTGGCTGGTGGTTTAAAAATTTGTTGGGTCATATCACAAGCAGACAGTCTACCAAGCACAGTATGTGTCTTAGTTTCTTAATCCCTACAGGAACCTGCAAGGTCAGTCGAGTTAACCTGCATATCACAAATCAAGGCCCCAAGGCTCACAGTGGTGGTGCAGCTGATCCAAGTCACACAGCTGGCACATGGAAGCCCCAGGTTACAGTAGCAGTTGGTCTGAACTTCTAATCAGTGACACACATTAAACTCCATAGCATAAATGGCCCTTTATCAGTAGGGTTCCAGGCTCTTCCTATATTGCTTCAACCAAGCAGCTTGGCTTATATCTCAATGTATTAGGCTCCTGAGTGTGATTTCTTTGAAGAATGGGTTCCACAGCTGAGGCATTTTTAACATCACTGACCTGCTCCACCCAAGGACACCTCTGCATTTCTAAGCCTCCCCTGGGCTCTTTCCTATGTCTCCTCCCTCTTATAATGATGAGGCCCAATGAACCCTCTCTATCCCAAACTCTTCCCCAAAGATTTGTCCCCATAGAAAGCCAAAAAGAATAAAAGTCTGAAATGGAATTTTTGGTCTCAAAACTTAAATTAATTTAGCTTCTCAAAAAGTTGTCACAAATTCAAGTTACAAGAAACAAAATTCATCAGATGCTAGCCCGTAAACATTACTTTAAAAAATAAAAAAGAACTTTTCAGTGTCCTAAAAATCAAAACAGGTCTTTCCTTAAAAGACCTTGGTATACAAAAGTCCAAACTAAAACAGTAATTAGAGATTAATTCTCCCTTTTTAAAAGAATTCTCCAAAGCTTTGACTTGGTAGTGAGGTCCCCTGATGTACTCAAAATAGTTTCAGATTTTCCCATTTTACACATCGTTTTTGAGAAGCATACCTGGTACTATATAAAATGAAATACCCTCTACCATTTTCCTCTCTTAAACTTCCAGAGGAAAGGGCTCCTAGGTGTGTTTTTACATACAAATCAGTGAGATTGAGAACAGGCATCTTACCTCCATGCTGGAGCAAAGAGCCAGCTCCCAAAGGCGTGAAAGGAAACAAAGGAAGCTACTTCTCTACAGTGTTGTAATGTAAACTGGACATGGATTAGCCATACTTGAAAATCAGAAAGCCCATCTTCAAAGAAATAGAAAGCAACATGTGAATTAAAAAACAGAAAACTGAGGGGGAAAAAAAAAAGACCAAGAAAATTCATAAAAGACTATTCTCATTATCTAAGTAACAACTATCATGATTGTAATGTGGTTCATATGGACCAAAAATAATTATTTTTACACTTTTATTAGGGGTATTTAAAACATTTTGGTGCCTAGATAATCATCAATAATTGAAAACAAAATACAAAGTCAATTGTAATCAAAATGAAAACCCAATGTCACAACTGAAATAAGCTATCCTCTTTTTGATCATATTAGCACAAATAGATTTATTCTGATCTTAAGTTCACTTTTGCACAGGCTCAGAAGAAACATGTGACATCACCTCCAGCAGGGGATCCAGAGAGAGCAGCTATAGTGAGACCCTGGTGGAATGCACTGCCTTATAAAGAACATTAGAGGGAGAACAAAAATTACATCACGTACAGCAGAAATTACCTTACACAGGCGAGGCTCTGAAAAACAATCCAGAATACATTCAGAAAATGTTGCATGACACAAGTAGTAATCTATTTATAACACCCATGATGGAGATCAGAGAGCAAGAAGGAGTATTATGATCCCACAATGGAAGATCTTTTTACACCCTTAGCTTCTGTTTTTTAACACAAGCTCTGTTTGTTTAGGTTTTTTTTTTTTTTTTTTTTCCAGTAGCAAGTGATTATATTCAAGCCTGATGCTGGAATCATTTTAAGGTAGCTTCTAATGTCAAAGAAATCAACACCTTTATGATTCAGTAGGAAAATAATATGTATGGTTCATTCATCTCAGAAATTCTGTCTACAAAAGCCTGAACGATATTTATGCAGCACATCTTTCGTGTACTAAACTGAGAAACAACCAACAAATTGATAAATGCATGACTTGGTTAAAAAATATTAAGGGAGGTTGTTCACAGAGAAGAGTAACACAGACATTTTTATGAACAAATGGAGAGAGATTGAAATAATAAATATAAAAACAGGTACCTCAACGCACTGTTTTTAAACCTTGCATTCCATTTTTAAAAATGACTTTTCTTCTGATGTACTACTCTATGCATTTTTAACACACATACAAATTTGCAAAACAACCACAAAAATCAGAATACAGAACAATTCCATCACTGGATAAAAGACTCTGTCATGCTCCCATTTTGTAGTTAAATCCTGCCCCCAACTCCACCCACTGGCCACCACTAATGTATTCTCCCTGCAGATTTTATGGGGTTTTTCCTATTCCTATTTGATTGTATTTTATTTATCTCCTTCACCCCAAGACCACTCACTGTTATATGTTTAAGGTATCTTCAATATGTGTATCTCCTTGAAAGCTACACAGTGTTGTGCATATGTGAATTTTCACTAGTTTTTTTTTTCACTTTAAAGAGAATGATTTATTGGTTTTTAGTATATTCACAAAATTGTGCAACCATGTCCATTACCTTACACTAGAACATTTATATTGCCGCAGAAAACAGTCCTATACCCATTAGCAGTCACTCACATTCTTCTTCCTGTAGCCCCTGGTATACACAATTACTTTCTGGGTTTTTTGTTTTGCTTTCTTTACAGAACTAGGAATGGAACCCAGGGCCTCATGAACTCTATGCAAGTGCTCTACCACTGAGCTACCTCCCCAGCCCTTGCACTAATCTACTTTCTGTCTCTATGGTTTGGTCTGGTTCTGAACATTTCATGTAAGTGAAATAACAATGTATGTCTGACCTCTTATTCTCAACACATTTTCTGCATTCAACCATATCATAGCATGTACCCATAGTGCTTCCCTTATTATAGAATATTATTTAATATTCCATTATATGGCTATGCCATAGTTTTTATCCATTCATCTCTAGATGGACATTGAATTGTTTCCCCTTTTTTGCTACTATAAATAACACTGCATCTAATACTGTAAATTATGAGCATCCATGTAAAAGCTTTTGTGTGGATATGTGTTTCTGCTTCTTTTATGTAAATATCTGGGAATGAAATGGCTGGGTTATCTAGCTTCATGTATGACTACACATATGGTGTGATTCTACATCATTTACAACCAGAGAAATGAAAAGTTGTGCTCCATCTGTGTATGATGAATCAAAACATATTCTGCTATCATGTATTCCTAAGTAGAATAAATAAATTTTAAAAAAATAAAAAGAAAGAAATGGCTGGGTTATATGGTGACTAACTTTTTGAGGAGCTACCAAACTGTTTTCCAAAGTGGTTGCACCATTTTGCATTTTTCCCAACATTGTGTGAGTGTTCCAATTCCTCACATCATCTCCAACCCTTGTTCATTGTCCATCTCTTTTTTCTTTTTTTTTTTTAACCAGGGATTGAACTCAGGGGTACTGGGCCACTGAGCCACATCCCCAGCCCTATTTTGTGTTTTATGTAGAGACAGGGTCTCACTGAGTTACTTATCGCCTCACCATTGCTCGGGCTGGCTTTGAACTCGCGATTCTCCCATCTCAGCCTCCCAAAGTGCTGGGATTACAGGCATGCACCATCTCTTTTATTACAGCCACCCTGAAGGGGATAGAATGGTATGTCACTATAGTTTGGCATTTCTCTAGTAAGTAATGGCACTGAACATCTTTTCGTGTGATTATTGGCCACTCATATTTCTTTCTTCATCAAAAAAGTGCATATCTTTTGACCCTTTTTTAATGGGCTTGTGTTTTATTGTTTATATTAAGTCTTAAAATTATGTGGTTAAGTCTTTCAAGATTGTTCTGGTCATTTTATGTATTTTGCATTTCTATGCATATTTTAAAGTCAATTTGTCAATTTCTACCAAAAAAAAGGTCTTCTGAGGTTTTGGTAGGAATTTCATCAACTCTCTACACTAATTTTAAAATAATTAACATCTTAACATGAGTTTTCCAACTCATGAACACATTTCTCCATTTATTTAGCTAATTTCTCTCAGCAATGTTTTGTAGTTTCAACATACAGATGCTATAAATATTTTATTAAAAATTTCTCATTATCTTTGTGGCTTTATAGTACCACTGTGACATTTTTTAAATTGTCTAATTGTAAGATAATCTGTATTGACCTTATTGTAAGATAATCTGTATTGTCTAATTGTAAGATAATCTGGCAACAATGCTAAATTGACTTACTAACTGTAGTAGGTTTTATTTATTCGTAGACTGCTTGGGATTTTCTAGAGATAAAATCATGTCATCTGGGGGCTGGGGTTGTAGCTCAGTTGGTAGAGCATTTGCCTAGCACGTGTGAGGCACTGGGTTCAGTCCTCAGCACCACATAAAAATAAATAAATAAAATAAAAAGGTATAGTGTGTGAATACAACTAAAAAAAATTTTTTTTAAAAATCATGTCATCTGTGAATAAAAACCATTTTACTTTTTCTTGACAATCTGTGTTCATTTTTTGTGTATGCTTTATTATTCAAACTAGGCCCTCCAGTATAATGTTAAGTTGCAGTGATTAAATAGTTAAACTTGCTTTTTTGCCCAATGCTATAATTTTTGGCCATTTTCTTGGTCTGTTCAGACTACTCTAACAAAACACCATAAACTAGGTTACTTATAAACAACAGAAATTTATTTCTCACTGTTCTGGAGGATGGGAAATCTACTATCACGGTAGGTGAGGGTCCACTTTCTGGCTCATAGACAGCACTATCTTGCTGTGTCCTCACATGGTGGAAAAGGCAAACAAGCTCCCTTGATTGCCCCATCCCTTCCCTTTTTTTTTTTTTTTTTTTTTTTTTTTTGCAGTTACTGAAGATCGAATCTAGGACCTGACACATGCTAGGCAAGTGCTCTACTACTGAGCTATATCTCCAGATCCCCCAGTCCTCTTTCATAACAGCACTAATCTCATCCACGAAGAGTCTACCCCCATGACCTGATCACTTCTTAAAGAACCTGTCTCCTAATGCCATCACCTTTAGAGTTAGGGTTTCAACCTATCAATTTGGAGGGAACAAAGCATTCAGATTCTAGCAACCATTAAGGATGATTTTAGTTATGTGGTCTCTGTTGATGTACAAGCGCTTTCTCTGAAATCATGGGATAATTTAGCACGAATATTTGCACACATTTTGAAATGAGTTAGATTTGGGACTAACTCTCCACCTTGCCCAAGCCCAGTCACTCCTAACAAATCTGGCTCTGATAAGCAGAGGCACACCCATAGAGGGCAAGCAATCAGAAGGAGTTGCATCAGAGAGCTGGCCAATGTGAGAGATTTCAAAAGAACAAATGGAGAGAGGGCTAAACTAAAATCACTGCCAGGACCCATGTGAGCCCTCTTATATAAAAGCCACTTCAACTCTTCTTTCTACAGTATAAGGATGTTTAGATACTACTCCTCCATCTCCAATGAGGGAGAGGCAAATACTCTATACCAGAATGCCATAAACTAGGTAAAACCTTTTCTCACCACACCACACAAGACTGGCACCAGGCTGTCTCACAGGATTGCTGCAATGACCTAACACTGATCCTGCAGACTGATTGTCCAGAAAGGGGAGAAACAACTGATTTGATCTCTGATTTTTGAGCTGAAAGAAGTTTCTTTTACCACTACCATATAATATGAATGTATATTCTCAGAAAGTTTTTATATATAGCATGTGTGTGAAGTCTATTCAGAAGAAACCCCCACCCCAAACTAGATGTTATATTTCCACTGTGTTTCCCAGGGATGCATTTGGAAAATAGCACTTTATATAATTTTATTCATTTTTATTTTAGAGGGAAGAAAAAAGGCCCCAGGAACCTTCTATCCAACCCAGTCATTTTCGATGAGGCATCATGGCTCAGGGAGTTTACGTGGACTGTTTGAGTTTTAACAGCCAGTTGGTGACAAACTCTGGAATGGAAATGAGAATTCTAAGACTCCTATGACTTACTTCCACCAACCAGCATGAGCACTAAATCTCTCACACCATAATTAACTTGCCTATTATGGGTTTTCATTAACCAAGCTGGGATTTCTCAGTTCAAATATGCCAACATCAAATCTAATGACTCAGAATTATTGTTAAAATTACATTTTCATGTGCATCCCTCTTCCCTTATATGGATAAAAGCTGAGAAAGCTGCTGCAACAAATTTTGTGGAGAAAAATTATAAGTTATTTCAATAGAACCACAGATGCTTTTTGCAAGTTTTTGTGACATTTTGAACATATATGGGAATACACAGAACATAATCCAATTTTCTTTTCAGGGTACACAAGCATTTATTTATTCAGGCTAGAGAAGAAACACTTTACAGTTTAATCCTCAAAATTCAATTTTTAACAACAGGTTATAATGTGTAGTCTTTATGCATAATTCAGTATGTAAGAAAAATATAAGAGAAAACCATACCCTTTTGTCAGTTGAGACAGACATTGTTTAAGAATCTAAATAAATAAATAAAGCAGGGAGACTCCCACAAAGGAATAGGAATTAAGGGTCCTGCCCAGCAGTTCTGAGTCACACTGTGGTTAACAGGGACTTTACTGCCACCAAGTGGTTTGCTAAATCCATTTAATTCTATAGTTCTCCTCCACCTAGAGTTTTTAAAATACTCTTTCAAAGCCTCTTATTAGGATAAGTCAGCCAGCCACTGACAGTGGTTCCCAAGCATGATTACACAAGAAGATAATTTAGGGATCCCCTTTAAAATATTGATGCCTAGCTTCCACCCTAGGCACTCAACTAGTTAGCATGTGGTGTGACCTGACCCTTAGGGTTTTTAAAAGCTCTTCAGGTGATTCCTAATGTGTAAGGAAGTTTAGGAACCTCCATCACTAGTCTAGCAGATCAACACCAGAGGGTTCTTTAACAAACCAGGAAACACAGGATGGCAAACAGTCACATGATTGTCAAACCTGGAGCCATTTTTACTCTCAAGTGCTTATCCTATGTGACCAGGAACCCCTCTATTCTAGTCAGCTTTTTTGCTACTGTGACTAAAGGATCTGATCAGAACAAATGTAAAGGAGGAAAAGTTTGGAGGCTCATGGTTTCAGAAGTCTCAACCGATAGACTGCAGGCTCTACTCCTCAGAGCTCAAGGTAAGGCAGAACATCATGGCAGAAGAGTGTGGAGGAGGGAAGCAGCTCATATGATAATCAGAAAGCAGAGAGACTCCAGGTGCCAGATACAAAATATTTACCCAAAGCCCCACCTCCTCCAGCCACACCCTACCTGCCTTCAATTATCACTCAATTAATCCCACCAAGTGATTAAAATACTGTTTGGGTTAAGGCTTTCATAACCCAACCACTTCTCTGAACCTTCTTGCATTGTCTTACACATGAGCTTTTGAAGGACACCTCACATCCAAACCATAACACCCTCATAGTTCCATCAAGATGTTCATTCAAGGTGTTCTTCCCTGTGATTCGTGAGCTAAAGTAGACCTACTAAGTGAACAGGATGAACATCAAGGTGATACCCATTGATGCTTTTCAGTCATTTTATTTTAGCTATTCGTTCAACAAATATTGTCTGATTAATTTAAGCTGTGCTCATTAATATGGAAAAATAACTTGTGGACTTGTTAATCAATACCACATGATTGGTCAATTAAGAGAAAATTTTTATTTTATTAAATTTGCCCCTCCTGACAATTCAGCAATATCTGTCAACTTAGCCAACATAGTTAATGGTATAATCCCATTTAGATGGGATTTAGAGCCATACTAGCTTTTGATTTCACCCAAATTACTTTTTACACAGTCAGAACTAATTTATGAGGGCATTTGGTAATGCCTGATACCCTCCACCTCGGGTGATCTGTATTGTCAGAATAGACAGGCTATTTACATTAAGAAATTGCAAAATGCCTGCCTGAAATTTCCTGCAGGTCTTCTACCTTTTATTACTCAAGTAACTTAAGAATCTCCTCTTCCATAAAGCTTACTTAGTTTCCCTAAAATGAGAGTTCAAGTAGCTCCATGGTTATTACTTACCAAAATAGTTACCGTCAGAAATCACCAACAGAATATTCAGTAACGCCCACTTCTTTGGCCCTCATGTCAGCTGAGTGAATTCTGACCACATTTGCCACTTAGGGCTCCTCACCTCCATGTTTGCCTGAGGATGAGGCTCCTGGGGTAATGACTTTGTTACTGGCGTTACTTTGCAATTAGTGTAGTAGTAGTATTATGTGTGACTATTATAAAATCTGTCACATAAATAAATCTGTAATATCAGATATGAGGGGAAATTATTCTGATGTCTAAATTTTTGTAGACGTTTTAACTGCAGAAGTGTGAGAGCATTCTTGTGTGCATGGCTACTTTCTGTTTCCCAGAACCAGCTGTACCCTGATTTCTGAGAGAAGCCACAGGTGCTGACCATTCCTTGAACTCCTGTGTTCTCGGGGTCTGAGCTTGTTTTGCAGTCTGAGCAATTTCCACACCTGGGTCTGCAGTTCCACGCCTCCCACACCTCCCACGCCCCTCGGAGGGTAGAAAAGATATATAAGCCCAGAGTGCTAACAAGCTAGAAGATACGAGCCTCAAGCTTTTTTTTTCTTCAAAATCGTTGTTGTGTATGTGTTTCTTTCATCCGCGGCTCCCTCGCCGACTCGGTTTCACTTTGGTCCAGCGCAAGTGCTAGGCGCTGGTATCTGGAAATTTCACCTAGATCGGAAGGGAGGGAAGGGAGGGAAGGGAGGGAAGGGAGGGAAGGGAGGGAAGGAAAGCCGATGGGCACCCCGGGAAGTAGGGAGTGAGTTGTTAATAGTGCAGAAAATTGTCAGTAGTGCAGAAGATAAGCACTACCCTCAGTAGGGAATTGTTGAAAAATTGTTAATAGTGCAGAAGATGGGCACTACCCTCAGTAGGGAATTGTTGGAAAATTAATAGTGCAGAAGATGGGCACTACCCTCAGTAGGGAATTGTTGGAAAATTAATAGTGCAGAAGATGGCACTACCCTCAGTAGGGTAATTGTTGGAAAATCAGATCGAAACTGTTGAAGAAAAAGGGTACGGGGCTAAAAAAGGGTACTATAAAGGCCTTCTTAAAGATTATAGAGTAGTCTAGTCCCTGGTTCCTTCATTCAGGATGTCTCAATGTTCCAGATTGGGAACAGGTCCGTGCAGACTTACAGAAAAGGCTACACACAGAGGGGCCACAGTCTTTTCCCATTACCACCTTCTCTGTATGGAGGCTAATCAAGGACTCCTAAGTAAAAATTTTTGACTCAAGAACAAGTCAGTGAGTTATCTAAGACCTTTGAATCCACCCAAGAAGCGATTTCTACCCAGTCCCTTAAGTTGAAGCGGATAGCGAGGAAGGGAAAGGAGAGGATGAGGAAGATGAGGAATTGCAATTGGAAAAGGATATCCAGACATTGCAAGAGATTACAGGAGTGGGAATTAAAAGAACAATGTAAGCAGGAACTAAATAATTCAGTGGGAAGACCACCTCCCTTTATTCCAGGACGTGAGTCTACCGGTCCTATGGCACCTCCAGAACCTCAATAGGGAGGCGTGGTGTTCCCAGTAATAGAAGTATTAGATACAGGAGCCGATGTTTCTGTCATACTTCAAAATCAGTGGACACCAAAGTGGCCTACTCAAAAGGTTGCAACCACTTTGCAAGGTTTAGGTTATAATTCCAATCCATTACAAAGCTCCAGGTTTATCCCTTGGAAAGATGCTGAAGGGCATAACAGACTCTTTCAGACTTATGTCCTTTTCTGATCTACCTGTTAACTTAATGGGGTAGAGACATTTTGTTTGCCATGGGGGCTGTGCTAACCATGCAGCTGGTCCAACAAAATACTACAGAACAAGGATATGTTCCAGATAAGACAGTGCTGCAGATAATGGAAAGGCAGGGATATGAGCCAGGATGGGGTATAGGAAAAGATCACAGGGTAGAACGACTCCCCTCACTGCTGAGGATGATATAATAAGACTTGGTAAGGATAGAACAGGACTGGGAAACTTTTAATAAGGGCTACTGCAGCAACAGCCTCAAAAATAGACCCTATATCCATTCAATGGAAAACAGATGATCCTGTGTGGGTAGAGCAGTGGCCCTTAACTAAGGAAAAACTTAAGGCTGCTCAGTCCCTGGTGAAAGAACAATTAAAAGCAGGACATTTAGTTCCATCAACATTCCCCTGGAACACACCTATTTTTGTCATTAAAAAGTCTGGAAAATGGAGAGTTTTACAAGATCTGAGGGCTGTCAGTTTAAGTCACATCCTGTTTTTCCAAAAGTAGTGAAGACCATTCCTATCCCTGGAGCACGTTCAGTCTTTACTGATGGGTCATCTAATGGTACTGTATCAGTGTACTCTTCAGGCAAAAGTATCACCCAATGATTTCATCCAGGGCCTGCACAGAAAATCGAACTTCAAGCATTGACCCTGGCACTTCAGATGTTTACCTGTGAGCCTATTAACATTTATACTAAGTGTGTTCATTTCCAAAATCATTCCTTCCCTGGAGACAGGGCTATGGTGGCTAACATCCAAGCCGTAGACCCGATGACGGGTAAGCCATGTTCTTTGGTCCCTGCAACCTAGGACAGACTCTAGGAAGAGAGGGGGAATTGAGAGCATTCTGTGTGCATGGCTACTTTCTGTTTACCAGAACCAGCTGTACCCTGATTTCTGAGAGAAGCCACAGGTGCTGACCGTTCCTTGAACTCCCATGTTCTCGTGGTCTGAGCTTGTTTTGCAGCCTGAGCAATTTCCACACCTGGGTCTGCAGCTCCACGCCCCTCGGGGGGTAGAAAAGTTGTATAAGCCCAGAGTGCTAACGAGCTAGAAGCTACCAGCCACGAGCTTTTTTTTCTTCAAAATCATTCTTTCATCCGCGGCTCCCTCGCCAACTCGGTTTCACTTTGGTCCGGCGCAGGCGCTGACACAGAAGGATCTTATGTACTTGGGTTTCAAAACACATTATGTTCTTCTAGAAATAAAGAGAAGGGAAGTAGTTTTCAATAGTGATTCTTAAAATTAGATGAGATAACTCAGTACCTTCTATGTGCCTAGCATATATGTAATCACTTAAAATCACTTTATTCTCACATTATCTCAATTACATAGGCTCTATTTTTCCCATTTCAGAGATGAGGAAACAAAGAGGAACAAGAATGTAAAATTCACCTAAGGACCCAGAGCTAGTAAGAGGTACAGGTGGGATTTGAACATAGCCTACTGATCATAAAACCACACTTTGGCCACTTAATGGGAATGGAGTAAATTACTTGGCAAAGCCTTCTAAGTAGTAAGTGAGCAATAAATGAAGGCTGTTTGCTTTCGTTGTTGTTTTGGAGTTTTATTGTTTGACCTCAAGTGAGGCTT
Source organism: Geosciurus inauris (assembly GCA_004024805.1). Lineage (NCBI taxonomy): Eukaryota > Metazoa > Chordata > Mammalia > Rodentia > Sciuridae > Geosciurus > Geosciurus inauris. The sequence continues at coordinate 55,522 of PVHX01004945.1, read as the reverse complement.
GGGATGATGTCCCCAGGTCACGAGCGGCATGTGTAATTAATAATTGGAGGTGGATTGTCTTTAAATGCAAATGTATGTTCAATCACAACAACCATCCAATACAATTAATGAAAAAAGTATTGGGTGTGCTGGAGCACCCCAACTAGCATTTGCACACTAATCAAGCACTATAGGTAAGTTACACTATTCTAGGCAGCTAAGTACTGCTTGCAATTCACACAATCCTAGGGCAACTAAACATTACAACTAATTCACACAATCCTAGGGCAACCACCAGCCCCAAAGTACCTCCATTGCCAGGTGACTTATCTTAGCCAAAGAGTAGATGTTGTCCTTGTCTGGTGGTTCTCTTCAGCCGATGGTTGAACGTCAGGGACTGGTGGAGCTGACCCAGGGACAGACAGCAAGGTGGCTGGTCTCACTGATGTCCTTGGAGCAAGCCCAAAACTGTAGCAGGGCAAGCAGTTTAAAAGCAGTTTCAAGGTGGTTGTGTGGACTGAGTTGGCCATGTGGGCTGGTGATTGGTTACACCCAGTAAAAGCCAATGTCCATTAGTTATGTCCAGTGAGATAGTATAATTGCCACTGGGCCCTCCTCTTGTGCATGTGCATGGGCTGAGCCCCCTTATCAATCGTAACCAGTAGGCCTGCTGTTAGCTGCCCCTCATTGCTCCTTTGTCGATTACATGGGCTGGGCCCCTTGCAGCCCTCGATTGCATGGGCTGGACTCCCTTTTTGGCCCCCACCATTGCAAGCAGGCATGACTAAGCAAGTCAGTGGCTGCTGTTCCTTATGGCCAGCAACCTAGTGAGTCCCTGGCATGTCCCGGCATGCCCATGGCATATGCTCCTTACACCCCATCTTTAGGATTCTCACATCATAGCCCAATTGTGCCAGGGAAGTGAATCTGGTTGCCAAGAAACCAGACATAATCAGATTAGATAGGAGGTCTGAGGCTTTATTGAAAAATGTCCAGTGTGATAGGCTGATCAATAGCACCTCTACCCCTCTACCCTTCATGGTCTTGCCAAGCAGCACCTCTCCCTCATGGCATTTTGTCCAGTGGTGGCTGGCTGGACAAGTGACATGTATCCTTTCCACAGTGCCCTAAGTTCTGTGCCCATCCTCACTAACAGAGGGATTTTATGTTAGGCTGCAGAAGCAAAAATATCATGAGAATTGGCTTGCTTAGCTTGCTTATGACCAACATCCCACTAGAGCAACTGTCCTGGTGTATATGCAAAAGAGTAACTTTCTACGGATAACACTAACTTGCCCTAGTTCCCAAGGTGCATAAGAGAAAGCCAGAGTCCTTCAAGACAATACATATCTGGACATTCTGGCCCAGGCTTGCTCTCATTATTCCCCCAACTTAAGTTTCTGGGAACAGAAAGAGGGCATTCAGGGACATGGTGTTTTACTGTCCCCCTCCCTTTTAAAGAAAGGACTGATACAAGGATTACTTCTGTAGCATTTGTAGCATTCTATAGCATTCTGTATGCCTATAGAACTGTAGAAACATGAAATGAGGAACTATTATGCCCCAATTCTGTTGGAAAAGGGAAACATTTAGGAGACTTATAAAGTGCTAAAAGGACAGACTTTGTTTTATGCATTTAACAAGCATGTGTTGATTTGCTAGTGAATGCAGATCTGTCCCTATAATCAAGGTGAGGATCTGAGTAACAGGACGTACACTCTGTCCTCAGTGAAGCTTATAACTCAGCACTGATCACAGCCAAGTGCATGAAAACATAAGAGTGTGACTGGAGAGAGGGAGGGCTGAGCAGGACCGGCGGAAGGTGAGACTGGCTTGAGTCACAATTGCAATTTAGAATCCTTCTACTTATGTCCTTAGGAAGCTGTTTTGTGCAGTGCTGAACAGCATAAAATTGGAGCCAGACACACCCAGGGTCCAACCACTGCCCTACCACTAAGTAGCTGGACAACTGCGGGCAGATTCTATGGCATTCTGAAGCACTATTTTGTTGTTAAGAAGGAAAAGGCCTATACCTTAGTCTGTGAGGGCTACCATAACAAAATACCACAGGCTGAGAGGCTTAAACAACAGTCGGCAACTACTTCACAGCTCTGGAGGCTGAAGCCCAAGTTGGAGGTATCTTCTGAGTGGGTTTCTTCTGAGGACTCTCTCCTCAGCTCACATATCGCTACCTCCCACTGGTACTCACGTGATCTCTCTGGGTGCCAGCACCTCTGACCTGTTAAAATTTCCTCTCCTTCCAAAGGACACCAGTCAGACTGGCTGAGGACCCACCCTAATGGCCTTGTTTCAACAATCTTTTTGAAGACCCTGTTCCCAACTACAGTCACTTTCTGAGGCACTAGGTGTTAGGGCTTCAACATACGAATCTGAGGGTATGGGGACACAATGCAACCCATAAAAGCTTATTCCTTGATATTAAATAAGAATTCAAAGAGAATGCATATAAATCATTTAGCAAGGTACCAGGCAGAGAATTGGCCTCAATAAATGAGGAAATTTTTCTGGGATGATAGAAATTTCTATATCTTTGTTGTAGTGGTATTTACATGGATCAAAATTCATTGAATGATACACTTCAAATGTGTATTTGAGTGTATGTACATTATTACTCAATAAAACTGATTTTAACATATTAAATTGTCTTGTCTTCTCAACCTCTAAGACTTCCTTTAAAAAAATTTTTTAAACCACTAGGCACAGTGGCACACACCTTTAGGAAGATTGCAAATTCTAGGCCAGCCTGGGCAACTTAGTGAGACCCCCTCTCAAAATAAAAAGGGCTGGGGGTATAGCTCAGTAACAAAGAATCCCTGGGTTCAATCAATACCAATAAAAGAAAAGTGTTAAACTATGTTTAAAGATACAAAAAACAATGTCCCTGATGCCTCCGAGATAAGCCACATATGGTCAGCCAGACCCTGACCCACCCTGGCAGATGGCATCACTGGTAGAGGAAAGCCAAAGGAGCCAGGAGGCTTCACACATATCCCCAAGAGTGATCTCTGAGGTATCTCAGCTGACTCTTAAGAGTAGATATGAACAAGGTCAGTTTTGACCAACTTGGTCTTGAACACCTGGTAGAGTATGGCCTAAGCACAGTCCTACATGGACATTTAAAAGGAAAAACAATGGGTTTTTAAATGTAACTTAAGAGGTACCTTTGTGTCAGCCCTACCAAAAGTAAAGCTGGAGGCTATAAAGGAGGGATTCTTGCATGAGAGTGCCTAATAATGATCATAAAGGACTCTAGAGTCCCAAGTCTGTCCTGAGTTGATTTGAGCCTGATCTCATAGACCCGCAATTCTTCTAACCTCCTACGTTGATAAGCTGAATCTGTTTTTCACTGATATGATTATGAATTGCTGTCTTCATGGTTTTCAGAGGCTGGCTGAAATACTTATTGTCTTTGTGCTGCTTGCAAAAAAGTAATGCTTTTCTGTCTAGTTTACTGGTATCTTAGCATGATCCCTGCCCTATGTATGCCTTGTTCAGTCACCAGCCATCTGCAACTGTGGACCTCTTATTTTAGTCAGCTTTTTCACTGTTGTGACTAAAGGACCCAACCAAAACAACTATAGAGGAGAAATAGTTTATTTGAGGACTCATGGTTTTAGAGGTCTCAATCCATAGAAGGCCAGCTCCATTCTCAGGGCTTGAGGTGAGGCTGAACATCATGGCAGAGAGGGTGGCAGAGGGAAGCAGCTTACATCATGGTGATCACAAAAACAGATTCCACTCACCAAATATATACACCAAAGCCATGCCCTAATTCCCACCTTCTCCAACCACACCCTACCACTTCATTTGCCACTCAGTTAATCTCTATCAGGGATTAAATCATTGGGTTAAGACTCTTACAACCTAATCAATCATTTCTCCTCTGAACCTTCTTGTGTTGTCTCACAGGTAAGCTTTTAGGGGACACCTCACATCCAAACCAAAACACCTCTGGACTTCTCTGATGCTGAATGTCCTTAACTCTCCACACTCCACCTAATAAAGAACAAGGACTTTGGGTTACTTTCCCCCAACTTTGCCCTCTTTCAGCAGGAAGCAGTTTGGACATGTCACCAATTTTCTCACAGAAAAGGAATGTAGAACTTGACGATGGGGAAATGTAACAGTGGACCACTTTATGCTTTGAGTATAGCCCTTGCTGCTCTGCCACTAGGAACAAAAAAGATACAAACAGATTGGCCTGAACCCTCAGTGACTATTTACCCCCAAATAATTCCAAGAATAAGTAGCATTTTCCTAAAGCACAGGCATAAGACGTCTTATACTTGAAGCCTTGGCATCTTTTAATATTTCCATATAAAACTAAGTTACCAAACAAGATGTCTTTTCTGGGAATGACATCCCTCAAGAGTTCTTTGGAGGTGTGGTTTTCCATAAGAAGCAGAGTACCCAGTGAGTAACTTTAATACTTAATAGAGGATTCCAGGTATTTAAATTAAAATACAAAATAGGGCTGGGGATGTGGCTCAGTAGTTGAGTGCCCCAAAGTTCAATCCCTGATACCAAAAAACAACAACAACAACAAAGTCACTATCCTAACTACCAGTTATCCTATGCAGCCTGGTGTATAGTCTTACAAACCTCCATTTAAAACAAAAATATTGAACAATTTTCCTTAGCAGATGTGGAATAGCATCAAAGTTTCTTTATGATGGAGGTGCCATTTCCTGTGAGACATTGAGGGGAGCCATCTGTGAAATGCATGAAAAACTTCTTTGGAGATGGGCTGGCATTTCAAACCTCCTGTGGTATTCCACATCTAGGTCAGCCTAATGCAAGTGCCTGCCTCTTCTGCTTTGCTAAGGAAGTTCTTATTGCATCACCAGGAATTGGCGTACCCCCTTAGACACTGAGTTAGCTTACTTGTCTCCGCCGCCGCCTTACCTTGGGAAAGAATATTCAATAGACAGTCTTTGATGTCCCTCAATATAAATAAAGCACATGCAGGGTCCATTTTTGCCAGATGCCAGTTGCCAGAAGTCAGAACCATCTGGGCCCGTCCTACCCCTCCATTCTGAAATTATTTTCTGTGTTCTGTGGGTTTTCACCATTTTATTTTAGTCTTTTACCAGTCAGAGAATCTTGTCCCCACCATCCACATGGGGATGTGGATGACAAGACATAAATAAACTTTCCTAAATTCATGTCTTTCCTTGAAACATAGGAATAATTCCCAAGTTAATGGTAAAGATAAGAACTCTCATAAGTGGAGTTCTGCCAGCTATAAAACCAGTAGTAAAATGATAAATTTTTAAATCCTCCTTTAAAAAATATACCCCCATTAAAGTATAGCTTCAGGATATAATCTTGGCTAAAAACACAAATCTACACATGTAAAAACAGTTTTTTTCTTTTTTTTTTTCTTTAGTTGTAAATGGACACAATGCCTTTATTTTTATGTGGTGCTGAGGATTGAACCCAGTGCCTCACACATGCTAGGCAGACACTCTACCACTGAGCCATAACCCCAGCCCCATATAATGGATTTTTATGGTGCTTTGAACACCAAAAGGTGTTCAGGGTTTGAAATGAATTAGATGTTGTTTGACTACATGAATAAAGAAGAAAGCTGCATTTTTAAAAAGTGCAGAAAACCATTCTATAACATGGTGACTTTAGTTAATAATAATGCATTATATATTTGAAAACAAAGAGAAGTTATAGATTAAATTGTATTACAAACATGACTTTAAAAACAGGAATGGAATGAGTTAGAGTTACAATAAGCAGGGAGTAGTGGGAATGGCACCTCCCTTGGGAAATCACTAAGACCTGTACTTCACATGGTGCCTGGCACAGAGCAGACAACAGTAAATACTTGCTAAACTGTATCATTTAAGTATAAGGTCACTGTGATAAAATATTTCCTAAGTTATCACTAAGTGTAAAGCCATTGTGGGAAATATATTTTTTCAAGGTCCTTAATAGCACACTGCCTTCCTGATGAAATTGCTTTGTGCAAGCTGCTTCTTTCATCACTTTATAATGAAAACTCATGGAGTCAAAATAAGTTTTCCTTCCAGAGAACTTCAACTTGCAGAGACTGGAGCCATGGGGTCTTGTAGCAGGTGCTGTGTTCATCTGCCTTTGATATTTTATGGAACAGTTCTGATGAAACCCAGCATACCAATGACCTCTAGGGACCTTTTAAAAACCTTATTTCAGGTATGGGCATAAGCTGAGACACCCTGCCTTTGTAACAAGCTCCCTCAACAATGGTATTGAATTGGTCATCAACTGGTCACACTCTGGACAGTGAGTCCTAGGAGAGAAAGTTGATCTCTTAAGAATGAGTAGGTGTGGGGGCAGGCACTGCACTTGGAGCTGGGGGACTGCTATGAAAGCACATGAGCCACTGCCCTGACCTGTGTCCCAAACTGTCACATAGGGAAAATGGGTATAATAATACATGTTAATACATGTTAATACATAGTTCATAAGATCCTTGTGAGAGATTTAAATGAATTATCTAATAGAAATGGTCAGGAACAGGATCCAAGATGGCGGCCTAGACAGATGCTGTGTTCCTAGTCTCTACAAGATCGGAGATTAAAGTAATGGAAATTCTCTTCCTTATGAGTTATTAGAGGATCCCCAACAGCTGCCTCCACACAGGAATTCCAGTCACATGCCCATGCAGGTTGCCAGGCCCCAGCATTTGCACAGGACTCCAGCCACTTGCCCACACAGGACCCTGGCTGATCACCCATGCAGGACCTGCTCCAGTGCCCACACACCACCCAGGACCTTGGATCACCCACCCATGCAGGACCCCTAGCCATAGCTCCTACACAGGACCCCCAGCTCCCCACACAGGACCCCTGGCTGCTGCACCTGTGTGGACCTCTATCTACCAACATGGAACTCCCCCATTGGCCTATATATGGGGACACTGGACAGGACCTGGAATCAATTTTCTACTTCTGCACAGCACACCACAGAGTAGAACCTCCAAACACATCACCCAACGCCATAGCCCTACACCCTATCTCTGAAAGCAGATGCCTCCATTTTGGGACTCCTTCATCTTGGACCTGAGCAGAGAGATACCAGTAAACAGACAACCCCACCTATTGGATAAGATGAGTGGTATTGGAACCCTGTAGGGGATCTATAAGCCCATAGGGTAAAGACTCTGGACCCACTGTGCACACGTAGAGGAGACCAACTGAGTGCCATGCTACACCCCCCCATCTACCAACCAGTGGCTATCCCTGCCTACTTCTGTCTAGAGTCAATAGACAGGACCAGAAAGATCATCCTCAAGATCCCTGCAGGCCTGGTTATACCAGAGGTGAGGTATTGGTAACTGGTAGGGACATTACAAGATTACAGGGTAGAAACTGTAATACCTCAGATCAGCACTGCTAGAGAAAGACACATGAACAACATGAAATAACAAAGAAAATGCCCCAAACAAACCAAGAAGCTACAACAGTAGAATCCACTGACAGCACAGTAGATGAAATGTCAGAGTAGTTCAAAATGTATATAATTATATTATTCTGTGTTTCACAGATCATTTTAAGAGCAATTATAAGCAATAATTGATCAACAGAGATTAGAGAAAATACAGGCAATAATCACTCTAACAAAGAGATAAGAGAGCAAATACAGGGAGCAAAGGACTAAGAGAAAGAAACATTTAAAAAAAGCAGAAATCCTTGAAATGAAGGAAACAATAAACCAAATAAATATAATAGAAAACATCACCAATAGACTAAATTGGAAGATAGAAGCTCAGACAATAAAGACAAAATATATAATCTTGTAAATTTGACCACACAATGAAGATGGTAAAAAACCATGAACAGAACATCCAAGAACTATGGGATAACATCAAAAGACCAAATCCAAGAATTCAGGATAGAGGAAGACAGATACAAACCAAAGGAATGCACAATCTCTTCAATGAAATATCAGAAAATTTCCCAAACATGAAGAATGAACTGAAAAATCAAATAGAGGCTTACAGGACACCAAATGTACAAAGTTACAACAGGTCTACACCAAGCACATTATAACAAAAATGTCTAACATACACAATAAGGATAGAATCTTAAAAGCTGCCAGAGAGAAGGTACAGATTACATACAGGGGAAAACCAATTTGGATTTCAGCAGATTTCTCAACCCAGATCCTCAAAGCCAAGAGATCCTGAAACAACATATACCGGGCTCTGAAAGAAAATGGCTGCCAACCAAGAATCTTATATGCAGCAAAAATTAAGCCTCTGATTTGATGACAAAGTAAAAACTTTCCATGATCAACAAAAGTTAAAAGAACTTACAATGAGAAAGCCTGCACTAGAGATTCTCAGCAAAATATTTCATGAGGAGGAAATGAAAATCAACAATGACAATTTGCAAAAGGGGGGACTACACTAAAGAAAAAGCCAAAGGAGAAACCAAATCAAGTTAAAAACCAAAAATAAACCAAAATGAATGGGAACACAAACCATGTTTCACTAACCCTGAATGTTAATGGCCTAAACTGATTGATCAAAAGACATACACTGGCAGACTGGATTTTTTAAAAAGACCCAACAATATGTTGTCTTCAAGAGATTCATATAACAGAAAAAGACATCCACATACTGAAGGTGAAAGGATGGGAGAAAACATACCACTCAAATCAACCATGTAAACAAGCAGGGGCTCCATCCTCATATCAGATAAAGTAGACTTCAAACCAAAGATAGTCAGAAGGGATAAAGGACATTTCATAAACCTTAAGGGAACCATACATCAAGAAGACATAACAATCAAATATCTATGTCCCAAACAATGGAGCATTTATGTATATCAAACAAATTCTTCTCAATTTTGAGAATCAAATAGACCACAACATAATAATACTGGGTGACTTTAACACTTCTCTCACCACTGGACAGATCTTCTAAACAAAAACTAAACAAAGAAACCATAGAACTCAATACAATCAATTTAGAATTAAAGAAATATACAGAATGTTTCACCCATCAACAAGTGAATACTTTTTTCTCAGCAGTACACGGATCCTTGTCTAAAGTCATGTTATGCCACAAAGCAAGTCTTAGCAAATACAAAAAAAAAAAAAAAATAGAAATACTATCCTGCATTCATTCAGACCATAATGGAATAAAATTAGAAATCAATGATAAAATGAAAAATAGAAGCTACTCCATCACCTGGAGACTAAATAATACACTATTGAATGATGCATCAGAAGACATCAAGGAGGAGATAAAAAAAAATTCTTAGAGGTAAATGAGAACCCTGATGCAACATATCAAAATCTCTGGAACACTATGAAGGCTGTTTTAAGAGGAAAATTCATTGCATTGAGCTTATTCATTAAAAGAAGAAAAAGTCAACAAATAAATGACCTGACATTATATCTCAAAGCTCTAGAAAAAGAACAAATCAACCCAAAAAGAAGTAGAAGACAAGAAATAATTAAAACCAGGGCTGAAATCAATGAAATTGAAACAAAAGGAAACAATTCAAAATATTGACAAAACAAAAAGCTGGTTCTTCAAAAAAATAAAATTGATAAACCCTTAGCTACCCTACTGAAAGAGAGAACTCAAATTATTAAAATTCAAGATGAAAAGGGAAATATGACAGCCACTACTGAAATATAGAAGATAATTAGAAACTATTCTGAGAATCTATACTCCAGTAAAATAGAAAACCCCAAAGACACCAACAAATTTCTAGAGGCATATGATCTGCCCAAACTGAATCAGGAGGACATACACAACTTAAACAGATAAATTTCAAGCAAGGAAACAGAAGAAGCCATCAAAAGCTTACAAACCAAAAAGAGCCCAGGACCAGACGGATTCTCAGCTGAGTTCTAAAAGACCTTCAAAGAAGAATTAATACCAATACTCCTCAAATTATTCCATGAAATAGAAAAGGAGGGAACCCTTCCAAATTAATTCTATGAGGCTAGTATCACCCTGATTCCAAAACCATACGAAGACACATCAAAGAAAGAAAACTTCAGACCAATATCTCTGAACATTGATGCAAAAAATTCTCAATAAAATTATGGCAAATCATATACAAAAACACATTAAAAAGATAGTGCACCACAATCATGTTGGTTTCATCCCAGGTATACAAGGTTGGTTCAACATACAGAAATCAATAAATGTAATTCATCACATCAATAGATTTAAAGTCAAGAATCATTATCTCTATAGATGCTGAGAAAGCATTTCACAAAATACAACATCTCTTCAGGTTCAAAACACTAAAAAACTAGGGATAGTATGAACATACCTCAACATTGTAAAGGCTATCTCTATGCAAAACCAAAAGCCAACATTATCCTCAATGGGGAAAAATTCAAAGAATTCCCCCTAAAAATGGAAACAAGACAGGGATGTCATTTTACCACTTCTATTCAACATTGTCCTTGAAACTCTAGCCAGAGCAATTAGAGAAATGAAAGAAATTAAAGGGATACAAATAGGAAAAGAACTTAAACTATCGTTATTTGCTGATAACATGATTCTTAGAAGATCCAAAAAATTCCAGAAAACTTCTAGAACTCATAAATGAATTCAGCAAAGTAGCAGGATATAAAATCAATACCCATAAATCAAATGCATTTCTATACACCAGTAATGAATTCTCTGAAAGAGAAATTAGGAAAACTACCCCATTCACAGTAGTCCCCCCCCAAATGAAATACCTGGGAATCAAAGGGGTGAAAGACCAAAAGAGGTGAAAGATCTCTACAATGAAAACTACAGGACACTGAAGAAATTGAAGACCTTAGAAGATGGAAAGATCTCCCATGCTCTTGGATAGGCAGAATCAATAACATCAAAATGAACAAACTACCCAAAGTGCTATACAGATTCAATGCATTTCCAATTAAAATCCCAACATCATTCTTCATAGAAACAGAAAAATCAATCATGAAATTCATTTGTAAAAATAAGAAACCCAGAATAACCAAAACAATCCTTAGCAAGAAGAGCAAAACAGGAGGCATCACAGTACCAGGCTTTAAATTATATTACAAAGCTATAATAACAAAAATAGCATGGTATTGGCACCAAAATAGATACGTAGATCAATGGTATATCTTAGACACAGATAAACCCACATAAATAGTTATCTCATACTAGACAAAGGTGTCAAAAACATACACTGGAGAAAAGATAACCTCTTCAACAAATGGTGCTGGGAAAACTGGAAATTCATACACAGCAAAATGAAATTAAACCCCTATCTCTCACCATGCACAAAACTCAAAGTGGATCAAAGACCTAGGAATTAGACCAGAGACCCTGCATCTAATTGAGGAGAAAGTAGGCCCAAATCTTCATCACATCAGATTAGGCCCCGACTTCCTTAACTAAACTCCAAGCAAGAATCAATAAATGGGATAGATTTAAACTAAAAAGCTTTTTCTCAGCAAAAGAAACTATGAGGTGAACAGAGCCTACATTCTGGGAGCAAATTTTTGCCACATGCACATCAGGTCACTGATTTCCAGGAAATATAAAGAACTCAAAAAACTTAATGCCAAAAAAAAAACACCCAATCTATGGGCTAAGGAGCTGAATAGAAACTTCTCAGAAGATATACAATCAATAAACAAATATATGAAGAAATGTTCAACATCTCTAGCCATTAGAGAAATGCAAATCAAAACTACTCTTAAGATTTCATCTCACACCAGTCAGAAAATACCAGCAACAATAAGTGCTGGCGAGGATGTGGTGAAAAAGGTACATTCAAACATTGAAGGTGGGACTGCAAACTGGTGCAACCAATCTGGAAAGCAGTATGGAGATTCCTTTAAAAACTTGGAATGGAACCACCATTTGATCCAGCTATCCCACTCCTCGGTCTATACCCAGAAGACTTAAAAACAGCATACTACAGTGATGCAGCCACTTCAATGTTTATAGCAGCTCAATTCACAATAGCTAAACTGTGGAAGCAACCCAGATGCCCTTCAATAGATGAATGGATAAAGAAACTGTGGTACATATACACAATGGAATATTATTCAGCAATAAAAGAATAAAACCATGGCATTTGCAGGTAAATGGATGGAATTGGAGAACATTATGATAAGTGAAGTAAGCCAATCCCAAAAAACCAAATGCCGAATTTTCTCTGATTAGGGGATGCTGATACATAATGAAAATGGGGTGGGAATGGGGAACATAGGAGAACTGGAGGAACTCTGGGGCAGGGGAGAGGTGAGGGGAGGGAAAGGGGAATGGGTGTATTAAAGATGATTGAATGAGATGGTCATCACTACCCTAGGTGCATGTATGAAGACACAAATGGTGTGACTCTATCTGGTTTGCAACCAGAGAAATGGAAAAATTGAGCTCTATATATGTACTATGACTTGAAATGCATTTAAACGAAAAAGAATTTGGGTGGGACACACATTGCATCCATACCACTTGGTTAAAATTATTTTGAAGTAACTTTTTATATAGATGAAACATATACATATGTGTGTATATATGTATATGTGTATACACACACATATATAAAACCAGGGATTGAACTACTCAGGAGCACTCAACCACTGAGCGATATCCCCAGCCCTATTTTGTATTTTACTTAGAGACAGGTCTCACTGAGTTGCTTAGTGCCTCACTTTTGCAGAGGCTGGCTTTGAACTCGTAATCTTCCTGCCTCAGCCTCCCAAGCCTCTGAGATTAGAGAAGTGTGCCACCATGCCTGGCTTTTTGATATTATTTTAAATGTCATTGTTTTGTTATTAACTTTCTTTTTGTGCCATTCATTGGTAAATAAAATACAACTGATTATTGTATATTGATTTTAAATTTTGCAATCCTAATGGATTAATTTATTTCTAATTGTGTGTATATATTCCTCAGGATTTTTCATATACAAGAACACATGTATATATGCACATGCAAATACAGATAGATTTTCTTGTTCCATATCATTCCAAATGATATGGAACTTTTTTGTATGTGTTATCTAGTTGCCCTCTATACATTCTATACTACATGCTGAATAGAAGTAATGAGAGAAGACATCTTTGTGATTTTTGCTGATTTGAGAGGAAAGATTTTTCAGTATTTTACCATAGAATATGATGCTACATTTTGAATTTTATAGATAACCTCTAGGAATCAGTAAATCCCCTTCAATTATTTATTTTGCTTTTTTGTTACCATAAGATGTTGAATTGTATCACCTGAGTTTTCTCTCCAATTGATATAGTGTAATTTCTTCATTTTTCTATAACATTACATGTTGTATATCTCATTGATTTTTGTTAAATTTTGTAACTTTGGGATGACATGTACTCAGAGTCCAAATTATCCTCCAAAGCATTGTAAAACTGGCTCCTGTGTTCTGAAAGATGCTCTGCTGAAGGTCAAGTGACGGTCTTGTGAACAACTTGTGTACTGCTGAACAAAATGCCCAGGCAGCATAGCATGTATGCAGGTAGGAAAACCAGAGAATTACCTGCAGATTCACTTAAGTCTTAATATCCTCTCTATGGACGACTCAGAGGCAGAAAATCTGTTAGCACCTTGACAAAGTTTAGTTTAGTTTGACTTTGAGTGAAAATCCATGATAAATCTTTGCTAAAACGAGATTTTAAAATTGCCTCAAAGTATTCAAGCAAAATGTTAATAAAAATATTCCCCCTTCATAATCTGAGTCTCAGAAGAAAAATGAAGAAGCTGTCATCTTACTGAAATATTCCATTAAATATAAACCAGGGTTTGCACATGTCTTCAAGTTCAGCTAAGCAAATAATTATTCCCATTCAATTTCACACAATTTTTAAACTTTAACTGTCAATGTTATAAATATTGCATAGATTTCCACACTTTCACCTTATGGACTTTTATTTGTAGCTCATATTGGGTATGGTATTAGTCTACTTGGGCTGCCTCAACCAACTACCAGACTGGATTACTTAAACAACAAACATATTCTCTCATAATTCTGGAGACCAGAAACCCAAAGATAAGATGCTTGCAGGTTTGGTTTCTGGTGAGGCTTCTCTTCTGCCTGGTAGAGGGCTGCATTCTGTCTGCGTCCTCATGAGCCCTCTCCTCTGTTTAAAAGTAGAGAGAGAGAGATCTCTTCCTCTTCTATATTTTTTTTTTAGCTGGAGATGGACACAATATCTGTATTTTTACATGGTGCTGAGGATCGAACCCAGTGCCTCACGCATACAAGACAAGCGCTCTACCATTGAGTCACAACCCCAGCCTTCTTCCTCTTATATGACTTCTGAAATGTAGAACTAGGGTCTCTCCCTTTATTACCTTATTAGATGACCTCAGTTACTACCTTAATGCCTACATCTCCAGTCATTTTGGGGTTAGGGCTTCAACATATGAATTCATAGGGGGACACAATTCAGTCCATAACTGACATCTTTATATTCATGTTGATTTTGTTCTTGACAAAAATCTAAGCCTACATTTCTCATAAACACATACTCTTCGAGTGGAAGCGATGAAGGCCAGGACAATCCACTATCAGCCATTGAAACATTCTCTTTCACCTGGCAGCAAAATCCATCAGATAGAAATTATTTTCAGTTTTATTGCCTTTTACTCATCGATCTTTGCTGGGGGATGTGTGAACAATGATATTTGGACTCAGCATAAGCTCAGTTATCAGCAAGTGGACAGAACCTGCATCTTAATACCTCTCCTGTGCTCCTGAAAGACAACATTTCTGGTGGCAAGAAATTATCTTGAATCCTTTCCTTCTTATTTTCAAATGATTTAACTTAATATTTCTCAATTTCCTGTTTCCAAGCCCTCCTGATATTGACATTTTTTAAGTAGTCTTCTCCAAGTTGATGTTTGTTAAAGTTATCAAAAAAACTAAATAACAGCTTCTCTATAATGATTGTGCCAGATAGAATGTTTTTAAAATCAAATTCATTACCTTTTGCCAGATTCCCTATAGTTTTTTCTAATAGTTTCTATCTAATGAATCAATTGGCTTGTATCTCATGAATAATTCTATACCTCTAGGTCAGTTACCTAGAGGTACAATCTGCATTTAATTAATCATGGAGAATTCACCAGGAAGCAAATAGATATTTTGGTGCATTTTTCCATGGTTATGATTGAATTTAATGTGTATTTAAGTAAACAAACTAATTTTTATCATGCTCTATGCTATCATGGGTCCTCACTCACCTACTTGTCTGTGTGTTAGACACAGGTTTTCTGAAGTCCATCGGGCTCTATTCATCCATAGTCCTTAGCTCACCCAGCCCTCAGTGCTTCCTTTGCATAAAAGGACTCTCCCTTTGGTCGCGCACAATCTAATTTGGCAATAAAATATATCAGGAAGAAAAAAATTATTTTCAGAGTGTTATTGCCTTTTACTCATTAGTCTTTTTGTTGGGGTATGTATGAACAATGATGTTTGAACTCAGCATCAGCTTGAGGCCATGTATAGGTCTCCTACACATGCTCACCAGGGAACTTATCCCAGAACTCTCAGCTGCCCCATTCCCCATTCTCACATGAGTCCAGTTTAAAAAATAATAATAACAAAGAAGCAATATGCAGAATGTTGTCCACCCTTCCTGTTCTAAACGTTACTCCTTTTTCCAAGACTGATCATTATTAGCAAGTTGGATACATTCATTGAACTGCTTTGACCGAACTCTACCTTGTATTGAGTTTGGGGTTTTAAAGCTTGTCTCCTAGTTAAGACTCTTGAGTCTTCTTAAGAAAAGTGGTATGTTCTCAACTGCCGGGACTTAACTCGGAACATTACACAAACCATGTGCTCTACACAGTAGCTCTTAACTTCACTTACTTTAGGTTTCAGTTACACAACGGGTTATATAAAGAACATTTGACTGTGAACAGAGACTTGAGTTCTAGAAACTCAATATCCCCCCTCCCCCATCCTGCCCTAGTAATCAGCTGCACATGCCTGGCCAAGGACTTGACCTGGTTCCAAATATGAAAAATATACTAAATCTTTACTGTCTTTTCCGTTTAGTAATTTTTAGTGTCCCCAACACTAACCACCTGTCAGTACTTTCAATGGGTAATTTAAATCTCTGTTCAAATCATTGTTTCTCTACAAATAATACACTAATATTACTTTTGAAAAAACACTTTACCTCCTTAATAATACTTTGAGGTTTTATTTGTATTTATTTTAAAGAGGACAAAAATGAATCTTAGCCATCCAAGATTAACAAGTTCCAAGTTCATGAAGAGTTATTGTTTGAAAATGACTGAGCTGTTTAATGACCCTGAATTTGTTTAAATATGTTTCTACATTTATTCTTACTTTTAACAATTTATTAGAGATAGAAGTTAAAAATGGCCCAAAATGAATAAAATACTCATTTTCCCCCTCATTTATATTTAAAAATGGCAGGTGCCATATTTTTTAAATAATCAGATTTCACCTAAATAAACCACCAGGGTAAATTGAGACATTTTGCATTTCACATAGTTGGCTTTGTGAACAATTATTGAGAAAAACAGCATATTAAGATTAGATCTTTTTCTAAATCCAAAGGTCACACTCCTTTGCCAGTTTTTCATAAATGCCATGAGATCTGTGAATATAGTTAAAGATTGAAAAGTTCTCACTTCACCCCTTCAGGCTATTTGTTTTAGAACCAATGATACAGAGCAGCCCTCCTCCCTTTCTTGCTTTCCTTATTTTCTCTTCATGTGCTGATTTCCACCGCATGCTTTAGTTATACATGCCAGGCACAGAGAAGCTATTAAAGAAAATTTGATCTGACTCATTCTTCAGCAGCAGAGAGATTCAGTTCAGGGTGATGCCATGTTGTTCAGCAACCTAATTCAGGGTACCAACAGCACATGGAAGCCTTGTTTTCAGACAGTGGCCCATCTGGTGGCCCTTGTCCCTCTTTGACCTGAGTGTTACATACATAGCGCGGTTATCATGCACTTGTTATATGCTCTCCTTTTTTAGCTAAACACCCGTATCTTTTCTCCTCTTCCTCATTTGCCCTGGTTTCCTTCCGTCTCTTTTTGGTCTCCTTGCTTGTATTATTTCTGGATTATATATTCTTCCTTTTAAATATGATACCCAGAGTTAAATAGGGTTTCCTGTGCTCTTATTCAATATGTTCAGTGAGGTGAGAGTATCTAATTCCCTTCCTCTGGACCCTGTATCTATCATATGACCCCAAAATTACTTTTGAATGCTTCTCCTCCCTGTCACTAAGTGGCTTATATTGGAGGAAAATATGAGATGCAGCCAAATGAAACCTCTGATTTTTTTGTTCACATGAACTTTTGTTAAACCAAGTGTCATTCAGCCTATAGTTACACAGCTAATTTCTTAAACCTGAACTGAAGAATTTATATTGATCTGCACTTCATCTTCTTGACATCAGTCTGAATTTTTGGGCTTTGGGAGATTTCTTTATTACATTCATTCAGGTTATTTTAGGGCCAATGATACAGAACAGCCTCCCTCCTTTCCAACTTGTCTTATTTCCTCTTTATGTGCTGATTTCTACAGGATGCTTTAGAAACACATGCCAGGCACAGAGAAGCCATTAGTGGAAAATTGACTTGACTCATTCTTCAGCAGCAAGGAGATTCATTATAAACAATCCTTTTTAACTATTTTAATTACACAAATTTGACAAGAACACCTGAGTATTTGATTGACTAAAATGCTGAAGAGATTAACACCTGACAGATCAGTACCCTTGTATATCTGTAGAACCTTCTTTCCAAGTTGATCTCTATCTTAATCAAGATTCTTGTTTTTCAACCAACTATGGATTAACACAATCATTATCATCCAATTCACATTTCTCAATCTTGCCTATAAGTTTGTCAAAGGTTATTTTGTCAAACACGGCACTGAAACTATTCTCCTGGTCAAGGCTAATCAATTTTCCCAAAATGAGTCCAAACTGCATGTGATCCTTGCTCCTACTGACCATCATTCCTTGCCTTCAGTGGCATGATCCCTTCTAGGAGTTTTCCTGGAACTGACAGTCTGTTACACCTAGAATCTATCTTTCCAATTATTTAAAAGTTAGAAAAAATAGTAACCAAGCGAGGTATGTTGGCTCACGCCTGTAATTGCAGCAGCTCAGTAGGCAGGAGGATCACAAGTTCAAAGCCAGCCTCAGCCATTAGTGAGGCCCTAAGCAAGCTACAAGACTGTCTCAAAACAAAATATAAAAAGAGCTGGGGATGTGGCTCGGTGATTAAGTGTCCCTGGGTTCAATCCTCAGTACCAAAATGTGTGTGTGTATGTATGCTATTAAATATGATTCTTGAAGGATTATGCTATACCAATATACTGCCTAATATTTCAAGTATTGTATCCTATTTGAATCTCACTAGGATGCTATTGTGGTTTAGATATGAGATGTGCCCCAAAATCTCATAGGAGACCATGTAAGAATGTTTAGAAATGAAATAGATTATGAGAAATATGTCCTAACTGTAGATTCATCCACTGATATGGATTAACTGGGTAATAACTATGGTCAGGTAGATTGTGACTAGAGGAAGGAGTCACTGAGAGCATAACTTTGGGGTTTATATTTTGTCCCTGGTGAGCAGAGGTCTTTCTGCTTCCTTATTGCCATGTTCTGCTTTCCTCCACTGTACCCATCAGCCATATGCTCTGCCTCACCTTGGGCCCAGAGCTATGCAGTCAGCTGACCATGGACCTCTGAAACCATGAACCAAAATAAACTTTTCCTCCTCTATGTTCCTCTTGTCAGGTCTTTTGGTCACAGCAACACAAAGCCAACTAAAACAGATGCTTAGAGAGTTCATGAAAATAAAGATTAAAAATACATGAAGTAAAGAATCCCCAAACATGGACATGATAATTAATATGAACTTGGAGTGGGTTTTGAGGAAGGAACCAGGAAGACCACAGAGTACAAAGTATGCCCGTGGACCCTAAAAGAGCAATGTGACAAGGGTAAAGAACATGGTTTGAGGATATTTGTAACGAGGGTAAAAAGTCAAAGTAGGTAAAAGGACAGAGCAGTAAAACCAACACTGGAGTCCAAATCTGAAATTGGTAGATAAAAGCGAGCACAGATAGGTTTGTGAGGAGAGGAAATATTCAGGGTATTTGTAAGTGGAGAGTAAGTGCATTTTAACTGAAGTTGCTAAGAGCTCAAATATGGGCAGAGAACATAGTAATGGATTGAATCTGTTGTAGAAGATTTCATTGCACTTGGGGATAGTTTGAGTATAAGAGGCAAAAAGAAATTATGAACTCCAGAGCGGAGCACCTAGAAATCTGAGAAGACAAAGCCACTCATGCAGGTGGGGAAGCCATGGAGAGGCAAAGTTGTAGAAAATAAGGAAATAAGATCAGCTTTCAGAATTGATCTTTCATTCCAATTACACAAATGGTGTAAATATAATTGAGCTTGGAAAAATAAAAAACAAAAACTTGTGTGATTGTAGGTCTGAACCACTTATTGTCATTTTGGTGTATTTCCTACAGAAACTTTGTAGGTGGTTCAGCTCACATGCCCCTATGTTATATTACGTTATATGTAATATTGCACACATTTTCCACACAGCAACATGGAACTGAATTATTTTAATATTTTGGTATTTAGCAAATCAATGTATCATGAGTCACCTGACTCCTTTGCTATTGGTCATTTAGCTTCCCTTCAGTTATGGGAGGGAGACAATATTTATGCTTTTGGTTTTTCCAAAATATATTTTGAATTATTTTCTTATGGATTCCTAAAATTAGAATGCCTGATTCAACAAGTAGGAATATATTTCATGACTCTTAAGACATATTTTTAATTTGCTTCAAAAAGAGGATATCAATTTCTACTCTCACTCTCAGTGGTCAACATTTAAGTCTGAACATTAATAGGACCTTTGTATTATAATGACATCCAGGTGGTCTAGAGTTGAGGGAAAATGGAACTAGCAATATACACCTAGGACTTTTCGTATGAGATAATAAACACAACAAACAGGCAAATTCTATAAGGGAGTGAATAGAAACATGTCAAAAGCTGGACCTCAAAGGAATACTTGCAACCTTATTTATCAAATGAACACAGAATTTAGTAATTGTGGAAGGTTTTGTAAATGATAGGTAAGGAAAATGGGTGAGAAGTTGAAAGAGGAAGGGGAAGGAGTTAATGAAAGAGAACAAAGGCAGTACAGTGCTACAGAAGAGAAAACTGAAACCCTTGTCCAACAGAGGGTGCCAGCACCACTGATGTCAAGCAGCAAAAAGATTTATTTTTTAAACTGAGAGTGGAAGATGGACTCTTCGATTTGGAAGACGTACCCATGGGAGGGATGGGCTGGCTATGAAATAAAAGCTATGAAAGTAATAAATTAAAGACAAAAGGCAAGAATATATTTAAAGCAGAGACTTGACCGGTTGAGCTGACCTGGCGGCTAACAAAGCAGCAGCCCACGCTGGCGTTATTTATTGCGGTACAGATCAAAGCGTATTGGTAGGTGTAAGGTTTCAGTGTGGGAGGAGTCTTGTTTCCTGCTTGCTTCTCAGCCAGGCAAGGGTCTTGCAGTAAACAGGTTATTTGGCTATTGGAGGGTTACTCCCATCTCTGGAGCTGTTTGAACTTGGAGCTGTGAGCTAGGTCAGGGTGCAAACCTGATTTGGGCATTCTCCAACTGTGGGGTTCCACCTAGGAGTTCCCCAAAGAGCAGCTTCCCTGCCTAATGGCTTGAACATCGCTCAGTTCACACAGGGCTCATAGACAGCTCCCAGCAGACGGTGGTTTTTGGCTTGCTGATTTTCCTCTGATCCTCCTTTAGCTCTGAGAACTGGTCATTACCCAGCTTCACAGATGGACTTGTAAATATTTACAAGCCCACACATGTTATAAGCTGCCTAGTTCTGCCCCCAGGTTATAGTCTCAAGCAATAAAATAAATCAATCAACTTTTCATGATTCTGTATGCCTATAAATTATTGCTACCTCAGGTTTGTGAACTATTAGAAAAACTAGACTAATTAACTTAATAGCACCTCTAACTAAATATTTACTGGTGCATTTTAGGACATCCTCACCCAGCACACAAATAAAAAGAATATTGGACCAATAAAATAAGTTTGCAGTAGAGACCTAGATTAGAGAATCCAATGTCAATTTCTCCTCTTCTAGAGGTAGAGCCCTTCAGATATTTCAATTCATGCCACTATATGCATGGACAAGTCAAAGTACCTTACCTTAAGGATTTCAGGAATAGAAAGGAGGGCAGTGTTCCTACAAGCATAGGTAATGAAGGCAAACATAGACAAGATGAGAGTGAGTCTGGAAAAATAGGAAGATATGAGTATTTACCTGCCATGTGGCTTTCTTTTCTTTTCCTGCTTCCACACCTCCATTTTCATAGTCTCCTAACAGTGCATACCTCTGTGCCTGTGGCTCATGACTCATGTCACACTTGACTTTAACTTTTGGAATTCTTGGCATTTTCTCTTTAAGGCATATTTCTCTCTTGCTTATATTATCGCTGTGTTACGATGATCTCCTCCTGCTAGTTGCTGAGAAAAACCCAACATGGGGGAGGAGGGGACATTTGCTGGGTAGGTGGGTGGAGGGAATGCCAAATTGAACCATTCATTTCAATTCTATGTGAAAGATGAACTAGAGATCAGATACCTGTTCTCATAAGATATTCACACTGATGACAGATGAGGGGGAGATTGTTCTGTTGAATATAAAGAGCTCTGTTTTCTTTATTTTTTTATTTATTGGTTACTGAGGATTGAACCCAGAGATAATTTACCACTGAGCTATATCCCCAGCCCTTTTTATTTTTGCTTTTTGTTTTTAAGTATATTTTTAGTTGTTGATAGACCTTTTCTTATTTATATGCAGTGCTGAGAATCAAACCCAGTGCCTCACACGTGCTAGGCAAACGCTCTACCACTGAGCTACAACTCCAGCCCTTTTATTTTGGTTTTTGGTTTCTGTTTGTTTTTGGTACCAGGGATTGGACCCAGGGGCACTTAATCACTGAGCCATATCCCTAGCCCTTTTTTTATTTTATTTTAAGACACATCCTTGCTATGTTCCTTAGGCCCTCACTAAGTTGCTGAGACTGTATTGAACTTAAGATCCTCCTGCCTCAGCTTCCCAAACCATTGGGATTACAAGTATGAGCCCAATTGCTTTTTTTTAATTGCACATTTAGAAAAAATAATTAGCATTAGCCTAAACACCCATTAGTCCTCAACTTTCTAGAAGTACCATACCTCAAACTCATCTGGCTTTGGGAGCACTCACTCAGGGGGATGTGCTTAATCAGGGTCTGGAGTGGAAGGATTTCTAGAAAGCAGCACAAGTGAGTGACTGTGTTATCAGGACACCAGTCAGGTTTCCAGAGTTAGCATCCAACAACTCCATCTCCTCTTCTGTAGCTGCTTGGCCACTTGGAATGCCACACTCTGTGGCTTCTACACAGTAGGAATTCATGATTGTAGA
The DNA here is from genome assembly GCA_004024805.1 of Geosciurus inauris. Classification (NCBI taxonomy): domain Eukaryota; kingdom Metazoa; phylum Chordata; class Mammalia; order Rodentia; family Sciuridae; genus Geosciurus; species Geosciurus inauris. The sequence goes on along the minus strand of PVHX01004945.1, from coordinate 33,035 downwards.
GCATCCATTAATAAATGCCCATTTTTCTTCAAAGCCATTGCTGCCTGAGTGAGTTTTCCAACTGTATTATTGTTCCAAGGAAGAAAATAACCTTCAGGGGTCCTTCATGTTCTTCAGAAAATCTTTTCACTTTTTCTTAAGATAAAAAGCATGCCAGCATGAGTAATTATCTCACAGGAGAGGGAGGATTTTTTTTTTTAATGGGAATGTGGGTATTGGGGATTGAACCCAGGGATGCTTTAGCACTGATCTACAACCAGTCCTTTTTTATTTTTTATTTTTGAGATGGAGTCTCACTAAGTTACTGAAGCTGGCCTCCATCCTCCAAGTCTCTGGGATTATAGGTCTAAACCACTGCAACCAGCAAGAGGGGGTGTTTTTTATGTCTCAGTCTATACCATGACCCACTTTGACTTTATTGCAAATGTATAACCACAGAGAACTCACCATGGAACACTGTCCCCAACTTGCTATCCTCAGGATGAATCATAAAGTAATAGCCAGTGGGGATTCTGATATGCAACAAACAGGTTGGCTGTCAGAGCTGACCTCTAGCTCAGACACATTTTTAATTATGCAACTGCTATGAATGTTTTCTCTTCTTTTCCTCCTGGGCTCACATTGTCAAGAGAAATCACAAATGGCCAGGTTTAGTTCAGAACTTTCTAACTTGATGAATTAAATACAAGAACTGCTTGAAATCAAATTGCAATAATTAAATTACTTTACAATAATGCATTACTCTCCTAGAGAATGCAAAAAAATAAAAAAGCTTTCTGCAAACAAGATAAATACCAGGTATTGTAATTTCCCTTTTATAGTGCCTCCTCTTCATGGATTTTAAAAGTAAAGCTTCATTCCCTGAAATTCAGAATCATAACAGAAAGGAAGAAGTCCAGTTACTGAGAACAGTTCCCGTTGGCCAGAGTTTGAGCCTATTCATAAGACTGAAGTGTTTGGAAAGATTATTTGTCCTTAATGAGATGCCTCATTACCTTTTTTGAACTTTAAAGTTGAAATCCAGAATCTGAATTCTGTCAGATATCCAGAAGTGGAAGCAGAACATTTTAGGTAAAAAACTACAATGTGGTGGCGTATCCTAAGTAGCCAAAAACTGGTGTGTGTGGGGGGGGGGAATAAACCGAAACTTAGCAATTGTACTTTGAATCACTGTTTACTGTTATATTTGACTTCTGAAAACTACAACATGAGAAAATTGATCTGACTACATCATTTCAAGAAAAACACTTCCAATTCTCAGTGCTCTGTTTAAATGAGGCTCTTGAAATCTCAGGTCTTTACAGATAATTTTTCAAGCGCCTCTGGGGTACACGTGCCCCTGGAGTTAGTGATAACAGGTGCAGTAGGAAGGGGTGACATTTGGATCTTGACAGCATCTGATGCGAATTTCTGACACATTTTTATTCACAAGATAAAGGTGCTATCTCTGAGAAATTGTTAATCTAATTATCACTCCACATTCCCTTTCCATTTTTCTGGCTGAATACTCCATAGTAGCAAGTAGTCATACAGTTATGAAAAATGTCCACACACAGTGCATCTTGAAGAAAACGTTGGTGTGGGACTCATGCTGCATCACCAGCTTGAACTTGACCTTCAGAGCTTATACTATGGAGTCACGAAGTCCTTTAGTCAGGGTTGAACCTCCATAGTTTAATTCAATCCTACCCTCTGTAATACAAAGGTGATCTTTGTTATGAAAAATGTCATTTGAAATCTGAAAGCTTATACAATAATTGTTCTTGTAGTGTATTTAACCAGTAGGTACAGATGGGGCGTGAATCACTGTGAGGAGCTGCAGCCATTCCTACAGAGCATAATTTTCTTTTGAGGAAAAATTAAAGTAGCCTTCTGCAGGGCACCTGGTTTCACCCTGACTTGGGTTGTAGGTGTATTAGCCAGCTTCTCATCACTCTGACCAAAACACCTGACAAGAACCACTTAGAGGAGGAAGAGTTTATTTTGGCTCATGATTTCAGAGGTTCTGTCCATGGTTGGCAGAACATCACTCCGGGTCCAAGATGAGGTAGAACATCATGGTAGAAGGGCGTGGCAGAGGAAAACTACTCAGTTCATGGCAACTGGGAAGCAGAGAGAGATGGGGAAAGAGGTCACAGGGGAAATGAACCCTTTCAGGGCATGCCTTTAAGTAACACACCTCTAGCCACACGCACCTCCCTAGTTACCACCCAGATAGTCCATTCAAACTGGGATGGATTGACTAGGCTACAGCATTCACAGTCCAATCATTTTACCTCCAAACATTCCTGCATTAATACAGAAGCTTTGAGGGGATACCTCATATCCAAACTACAACTAGGTCCAAGTGATGGTCTCAGGTGGCACCGAGACATAGCGTGGAGTTGTAGGTTACTGTGCCAGGTGACACTGTCCTGCCACAGCCTGAATGCAAAACTATAAGAACAGAGCAGTGTAGACAAGGTTATCAAGCACCTGGTTAAAAATTCCTCACTTAAATGGATTCAAAACTTCTTTTTCCAAAAGTGAATTAACGTACATAGCCCTGGGTTCAATCTCCAGCACAAAAACAAAAAACCACTTAAAAGTGAATTAATGAACAGAAAGCCAACCCTGAGGCTGTAGCTGAAAGTAGGTGTGAAAGTGAATAGGCTGCTCTTGATCCCTGCTGGATTGGGGCCAGAAACGAATTAGCAACCAGGGCGTGTTCTCAGTTTGATATGTGAGGATCTGCAGAAGTGAATCAAATTAGGAATAAGATTGAGTGTTGTCAAGCAGTTTTTTTCAGGCTGTATAAAAGCTCTTAAAAACTGGGTAGATAAGAGAAATAACATGGCGACTGGATGAGAAGGAAGACAACCAGGCTTCGTTGGTTGTGTGGTTCATTCAACACTGAGTTCGGGCACCTTGTGCAAAGCATAGCCTAAGCCAGCAGTCACACATCCAAACGCCTATAGGCGAGCACACTAGGTTAAATGAAAAGCAGATGCCTTGCTTAATGGGGAGTCAGCTTCTGCTAATTGAGTCTATTAAAATAGTGTGGGTCTTAAGATGCCAGACCTTTCTTTTTCAAAAGAAGCCAAAAATCGAGTTTTTATTAATAAACTTTTTAAATGTTTGTCAATCTTAAAATGTTCATTTTAGGAGCCAAACTAAACACAATGTTTGTGTGCATGCTCGGTCCTAAACAATATGAGCATGATTCTGCCCACGGCGCAGAGACAGACATCAATACCTGTCACACAAGCTAGAAAGCAATAATGCTGGGAGTATGTGGAAGTTCCACACATAGTGGCAACAGGGACCCACAGTGGGACCACAAGGAACCATGCACAGGGTGGACTACTGAGGGACCTGAGGCCTGCCCAGAGTGAGGAAGCACAGATTAGTTATTTCAAGTATCAAAAAGTTAATTGTGAGCCAGATGCAGTGGCACACACCTATAATCCCAGAAGCTCAGGAGGCTGAGGCAGGAAGATTGTGAGTTCAAAGCCAGCCTCAGCAAAAGCAAGGCACTAAGCAACTCAGTGAGACCCTATCTCTAAATAAAATATAAAATAGGGCTGGGGATGTGGCCCAGTGGTTGAGTGCCCCTGAGTTTAATCCCTGTACCCCCACCAAAAAAAAACCTCATTATGTTACCAGCCTTGGCCTATGGAAATGTTCCAAGTATAGAAAGGGTAAATAAAAGGCCTCCCCATAATCTTCATTGGCCCTCCTACTCACAAAACCTCCCCTAATGAATCAGGCAGTGAAGCTTCAAAAAGAATATGAAATTTTTTTCCAGCTTTATTAAGGTATGATTGAAAAATAAAAATTACATATAGTTAAGGTATGTGATTTTAATATATAAAACAAAACAACCACCACAATTAGGTGCATTAATATATCCATTCCCTCATCTCACATAGTTACCATTTTTTTGTTTTTTCTTTGTAGTGAGAACACTTAAGGGTCCACTCTCAACAAATTTCAAGTGTATGATTTATTAACCATAGTTACCATGCTATGTGTAAGGTCTCCAGAACTTATTCATCCTGGATAACTGAAACTTTGTACCCTTTGACCAAAACCTTCCCACCTGCCAGCACCAACTGCTTATTTACTCCCTACTTCTGAGATCAACTTCTTTTAGATTTCACACATAAGTGATATTATTCAGTATTTGTCTCTATGCCTGGCTTATTTCATTCAATGTAATATCCTCCAGGTTCATCCATGTTATCACAAATAGCAGAATTTACTTCTGTCAGAAGACTGAATTATATATATATTTTCTTCCCTCCGCACTCTTTATTGTGCATTAACATGAGCATATCAGAGAGAACATTTGCCATTTGGTTTTTGGGGATTGGCTTCTTTCACTTAGCATGATATTCTCCAGTTCCATCCATTTACCAGCAAATACCATAATTTTTCATTCTTTGTGGCTCAGTAATATTACACTGTATATGACATTTTCTTTATCCATTCATCTGTTGAAGGGCACCTAGGTTGGTTCCATAGTTTAGCTATTGTGAATTTTGCTGCTATAAACATTGATGTGACTGTCACTGTAGTATGCTGATATTAAGTAACCATTGTTACTTAGTAACCATTTTTAGTAACCAATGTTTAGTAACCATTGGGTATAGACCAAGGAGTGGGATAGCTGTGTCAAATGGTGGTTCTATTCCAAGTTTTCTGAGGAATCTCCATACTGCTTTCCTAGTGGTTGCACAAATTTGCAGTCCCATCAGCAATGTATGAGTGTGCCTTTTTCCCCACATCCTCTCCAACATTTATTGTTACTTGTATCCTTGATAACTGCCATTCTGACTGGAGTGAGACGAAATTTCTGTGTAGTTTTAATTCACATTTCTCTAAGTCGTTCTTGTCAGGTGACAAAAAAGCTGACTAATTCATGCATCAAGAGACACAGATTATTTCCATATCTTGGCTATTATGAATAATGGTATAATAAACATGGCATTGTAGCTATCTCTTCAAAATGGTGATATCTTTTCCTTTTGATATATAGCCAGAAAGTATGTTTTCAGTGTACAGCTCTTTCACCTTCTTAAATTCAATGATAAGTGCTTTATTTTATTTTGATGCTATTGTAAAAAGGGTGGTTTTCTTAATTTCTCTTTGGGATAGTTGACTGTTAGTGTACAGAGATGTGTTAGCTTTATCACTATGACAGAAATTCCTCACAAGAACAACTCAGAGGAGGAAAGATCTACTTTGGCTCATGGTTTCACAGGATTCAGTCCTTGGTTGGCAGCTGTATTGCTCTGGACCCAACATGAGGCTGATGGGTGTGACAGAGAAAAGCTGGGGTCAAAAATAAAAGCCTTGCACATCTTATAGCAGAGCCTTTTCAATTAAATATGCTGAGCCCTTTCCTGTCTTCAGGGTATGTTTCATTTCCAAGTTCCAGAGTGCCAGATGTCCCTTTTTAGTAACCATTGGCACGCTGTCTCACTCCCTGAGCACTACATTTCTTTGAATACTACATTATTAAGCCATATAGATTCGTGACTTCTCTAGGACTCAGTTGTGTATTTGCAAACTCAGGCAAACTTTCTTGATACAAAGTGTGCCATCTGCTTTGATTTAATGGAGTTTATAAGGAAATAAAGCCACCTTGAGTAAAGGGACCTCAATAAACTCACTAAATTGCAGGTGGTAGCAGCTGCTTTACTGGAAGTCTTACACTTGGTCCACGCATCATAATCTTTTTCCCTTTCTGAAACCACATAGAGTTGCTTTATAAAGAACATTGCACCTCCAGGGAGATGATGATGTACCCATGTCATTTGAGAAATTAGTTTGGCATAAGTGCTTTTCCTTCTAGTTGTGCAATAAAAGATACATATGTGATTTAAAAAAATAGACTTATTGTAGCTCCATATCCATTTGGAGTAGATGATGCATTCTTAAGATACTTACTGAAAAATAAATCCAAGAATTTTTAACCACTGAACTTAAAATTAGTAAACATAGTAGATGTTTTCATAGATAATATTGACATAAATGCAAAGTATGAAATGTTTATCATCAAGATGGTGTATAGTAGGTGCTCAAGAAAGGTTAATGCTTTTCCCAATCATCAACCCTTTCCTATTGGTGTTAATTTTAGTCTCGTATTTTAAAGCTCTCACATATTTTCTTTTGTATTTACTTTTAAAGAGCAATTTGAGAAAGCCAAGGAAATGTTTCAGGATGGAATAAAGAACTTCTAGAAAGCTCAGACTTGTACAACTACAGGATTTTCTCACTCAACTCTGATAATTGAGATTAAGGAGAACCTATTCTGTTGAGATAGATGATGCCAATCAGGTTTATTGATGAAGAAAACAGCAGTCACCCAAATAACACCTCAAATAAAATTCACTGGACTTGAAGATAGCTCGCACTGCTAAGAGTCACATTGTACCTTGAGACTGTGACATCTGCACATCTTCCAGTTCAGCTCAGTAAAATCTGCCCAGTTGTTCCAGTCATGTCAATAAGGAATCGCTGCAGGATATGGCACTGATCTTGATAATTTTCTAAGTAAACTTGGCTTTTAGGGACATTCATTACATTTAGAAATCCTTGATCTTGCAATGTATCTGAATAGCACTGCAGACCTTGCATTTAAATGTACTCATGGCCCATGGTACTTTCCACAGCTGATACAAACCCTTGGTATTGTTTCATCTTTCCTTATTTAACATGCCTTTTAAAAGCAAGATTGTAATTATACAATGCTCTTCTATGGCAAATGATATATAAAACATGCTTAATACACCTTATTTAATGTAAAAATGTATTGGACAGTCTGTAATCTGTGCAAGTCTCCATATACTATTGGCATGTAATGAGCACTTACAAATAGTGAAAAGAAAAAATGTACTTAATACAAGAACATGATTTAATTTTCATTAACTAATAGACTGGCTGCCTGTAGGTAAATTCTGTTTTAATTATTTTTTCAATATGGCAAGTTCCAAGAAATTCTTCTTTTCTGGTACATTTGAGTGTTTTCTGTTTTCTGAAACATAAATTATAATATGAATTCATTTAAAACTGACCTGCCTTTAAAATCTGCTTTTATTCATGCATGTAAAATTGCTTGATAATCTGACTTACTAATCTATAAGTAACATAATCCAAATTAGAAGTGACACAGATTAAGTAAATAAAAACCAGAGTAGACCTCAAGAGAATGATTCCTTCTACTTCAATAACCATCAAACTTCCTAATCAACCCACTATTCACTGTTTATTTTGCCACCAATATGCCTTCTTTGTCTTTCTCTGTTCATACTTAAAAAGTTCCCCCAATTCCTCCCTTGCTATCTGCTGTATATAGAGTTGTCTAGACAGTATTCTAGTCTCCTGCCAGTTAAACTTGGGTTCTGAGGCAGCCTGCCTGAAAAAATTAACTGCGCTAAGAATCGTTCCTTTAGGGAAAATGTCTACCACGTCCAGTTATCCAAGCTTAGCAATCTCACTAGGAAGCCACTTTGGAGAAAGTCCTCTAGGCCACAGAAACCTGATTCCACTTCTCACTCCAATCCTCTCTTGCCCTGGGATCTTTGTCAAGGTCCTTCACATCTTGGTGTTTTAGTTTGTCTATAAAGTCGTCATTTTGTCTATTTGTTTCTGTCTTATTATCAAAGGGGTTTCAGGTAGTTGCATGATTTTTGAAATACTTGCTAAGATTACATGACATCACAAAACCAAGTCTGTTAGTCCATAGACTATACTAGACAAACACAAATATTGTTATTACATGGTTAAATGTCCTATTCATGTAAGTACCATTAAGATAAAATTCTACTTTAAAAATGTTCAAGTCCTAATATACACTGATTGAAAGCCATACCTTCAAATGCTCTGTTTCAGTATAGCAAATAAGAAAGTCCTTGAGGCTTTTCTACTTCCCAGCAGCCATGAACTGAGAAGTTTTCCTCCACTCTGCCCTTCTGTCATGTCTTTTCTTGGAGGCCACCAACCATGGACTGAGTCCTCTGAATGATGAGTTACGTGGTCAGCCCACCTACAAAGCAGAGGAGCCTGTGCATGACTAAAGACCTGGCCAGATCTGAGCTTCCACGTAAGCACTGCACTGAGTCTGCCATGCTGGAGAGGTCGGTATAGACGCCCAGTTGGACTCAGGCACCCAGACACCAGAAAAAGGTCTGGTGAACCCTTACAACTGCTGAGGGAGGCAATGTGGCTCTCCCATACCAGAACTATCCATATGGCTAGATGAGAAGCTTCCCAAGAAGCTAGACTTTACTCAAACTGAGAGAGACTTGGTTTGGGACCCCAGACAACATTTACCAACTCAATCACCCAACCTGCTCAGCACACTTAGCTCCAAATGGCTGAGAACTCTTCTCAAATCTCACATCCCGGCTCTGAGGACACATGTTGTCAAAGTTATCTAAAACACATCTTGGATCATGTGCATTAATGGCTCTATGCTGCATAGAGAATTAGGCCCCAATTTCTCACTATGGTTTTTAAAACTTTCTGCATTTCACATGCCTACTTGGCTTTCAGTTCTGTCTCCCACCAGCAGTCTTCCAGGAACACACGATGCCCTCTCTACTTACCAATGCCAGCTGCCATTCTCTGAGCCCTTCCTATATGCCCCACACTGTGCTAAGAGCTTTACATAATCTCTCATTTTATTTTAAGATTTTGTAAGGTAAACATTTCTATAAAATAGCTAACAATAAAGCCATGATCATTAATACTTCATATAGTGCTTACAATATGCTAAACCAGTGTCCAATGGAAATATGTGTGCTACATATGTAATTTTATATTTTTAATAGCCCCACTAAAAAGTTAAGAGAGAAGGATAGGATACCATAAAGTAAAGGGAAGATCAGTAATGCAGAAGGTCAAGAGGCAGAGTGAAGGAATGGGTAAAAGGACGTGCAGAATGAATTCTTTAAAAATCATGTTATGTGCATATATAAATATACCCCAGGGAACTTCACCTTTATGCATAAGAACCAATCAAATATAAATTAATAGATGAGGGGCTGGGGTTATGGCTCAGTGGTAGCATGCTCGCCTAGCATGCGGGAAGCACTGGGTTCGATCCTCAGCACCACATAAAAATAAAATAAAGCTATTGTATCCACCTACAACTAAAAAATATTTTTAAAAAATTAATAGATGAGTGAAAGGAAGTCTAGTCGAGGAAGGAGGAAGGACAGGAGGGAAAAGGCAGATCACAAACTGAAATTGAATTCCATGCATATATGAGTTTGTTGAGATGAACCCAACTACTACATATAACTACAATAAAAATTATTAAAATAAAAATAAAAATATTTTGTCAGCATATAATCAATATAAAACATACATAAAACAAAATATTTCACATTCTTGGTTTTGATATTAAGTCACTGAAGCATTCCGAATATTTTGTATCTATAGCACATCTCAATTTGGGTGCTAAGTTTTCATTGAAAACACTTGATCCTGTATTTAGATTTCATAAAATGTACTGTAAAAAAAAATAGGCCACATACTCCAGTTGTTTCAACATACTTAAATTTCTAATACATGAATCAATACAAAAAATTTCCTTTTCTATTCTCACCCATATTTTCAAAACTGTTTCAACTGAAAATTTTTAGTCTCACTTTCAAGCAATTAAAATTAAAGAAAATTGAAAAATTTGTTTCTCAATTGCATTAGCCACATTTCAGTTGCTCATTAGCCATGTGTGGCCTGTGGCCGCTGTTTTGGACAGTGCTTCGTAGTACTTCACTATGAAGGAAACAGGGACATGGAGATGTAGTGACTTGCACTAGTTCGTTCAGCTAACCAGCTACAGGTCAGAATGACTGACTTGCCCAAAGTGACTCCACTAGTAAAGGTAAGCAGCCAGAATTGGAGTTCAGAGTCACCTATTTCCCTAGCCTAAGTCTTAAGCCACTGTGCTAGTCTGCTCTACCCTCTTAGCTTTGCTCACTATCCTCTTAAAATCCTTACTTGATTCTAATCCTTTCTTATCAGAGTATTGCCTCTGTAAGAATGTGGTGTAAGATCCATTTCCAATGTCATCCATTCAGTCACTTTTTCAACAAATACTGTCAGCCATTTTTCAAATATTTCCCATACAGCTGATAGCAGTGAGTAAGACAGACACAGCCTCTGCCCTCACAGAGCTCGGAATCTAAGAGGCACTTCTCAAACTCTTTAGTTTCAGAAGCCTGAAACATTCTAACAATTATGGTGAACTCCCAAGGAACTTTTGATTGTGTTGGTTATAACTATCAATATCTATTGCACTATGAATTAAAACTAGAAAATTTTTAAATATTTATTCATTCATTTAAAAAATAACCCATTATATGTAGACACAAAGAATGCATAATTCTTAAAGGATAACTGTATTTTCCAAAACAAAACGTTACTAAAGAGAGTGGCATTGTTTTATACTTTGGCTAAAATCCTTAGTGTGTGTCTCAATGAAAGATAGGTAGTCTTAAAAAAAAAAAAAAAAAAAGTCCCTGAAGTCCCCGAGATATTGCTACAGGATGATTTCCTTTGTACAATATTCAATTCCTTAATTTATATTATAGGATGCAGAAATATTTGAATAAATAAATGTTCCTGATCATCTCAAAATGTCATAGTAAGCTAGGATATTGGCTCACAAAAATGTTAAAACACCTCAAAAAGCCAGTAATGAGGTTTTAATTTCATATATTATAATAATGCAAATTCATGTTTGAATGTATCTTCATCATTACTGTTGCTGTTTCATTATTATTCCCTTTGAGGATAGAAGTAAATAGTAAAATGATCTAAAGTTAGGCAATGGCAAGGAGAAATATTTTAAAAGCATGCTAATTTACCCAGTGAATAATTTATTGTATGACTCTGTAATGCTCAGGAAGAATGTTATGTTGCAAGAGTGATTGAGGAACTCAGTGTTTTTATAATATTTATAAGTATTGAGGGCTTCTCTCTTATCAATTTATAAGTAGGCAAAGGGGATCTAGGCAAGGTAATGGCCCATACCCAACAGGCCATCCAGCCTAACCCAATCAACCACAGGGTCATGGTAAACCCGAGGAGACTCTGCAGGTCACTGAGGGAGAAAATGGTACAAATGGTAAAGTTCCTCTTTGTTTTGACAGTTGCTCAGAAACCCTCGCACTGCTCATCTACTTTGGGAGGTGGGGATTGAATCCAGGGGTGCCCTACCATTGACCTATATCCCAAGCTCTCTCTCTTTTTTTTTTTTTTTTGCTGCCTTGGAACAGGTCTCCCTAAGTTGCTAAGGCTTGCCTGGAACTTAAGTAGTTGGGATTACTGTGCCCAGCTTACTTTTCAATTAATTGGAAGAGATGTGTTTGTATGATATGTACTAATATCCTCAACTTGAATGGTACCAATTTCCTTTCTCAAAAAAAGTAATATAGGGCTGGGGTTGTAACTCAGTGGTAAAGCACTTGCCTAGCATATGTGAGATATGTGAGGCACTGGGTTCAATCCTCAGCAACACAAAGAAAATAAAGTATTATGTCCATCTACAACTAAAAACAATTTTTAGATAAAAAATAAAAAGAACAACATATAAGACATTTTAAATGGTATTATAATTAGTGACTTGCTATAAAGTGGGGTTAATGAAGTCAAAAGTGGAATGAGGGGCTGGGATTGTGGCTCAGTGGTGAAGCGCTTGCCTCGCATGTGTGAGGCACCAGGTTCGATCCTCAGCACCACGTAAAAATAAAGATATTGTGTCCATCTACAACTAAAAAAAAAAAAAAAATTTTTTTAAAGTGGAATGAATTTCCATGGAAACCAATAACTTTACAATGGGAGTAGATGAAAGGATGGTCAGAGGACAGAACAAGTCTCTCCTGTTTCATGGAAATGTCCCCTGGGCTCTTGTCCCATATCCATGGCTCTGTAGAGGGAGGCATTGGTGTATAAAGGGGGAAACATGAGAACATCTTTTTAAAAAACCTTTTTCTTGATAAAGTGTCAAAGACCAAGCCAGCTCAAGATTGAAAATCCTCCCTAAATTTAAATTTAGACCTTTGGAAAAGTACTTTTAAAAAAAAAAGTATGATGCTTTGTTCTTAAAATTCAATGCACTGCAAGGGGCACAAAGGGTGACATTAGCACCCTCAGGAGGGCCATGTTACAATGCTGATGGTGTGAAGAGGGTGCCATTCACCAGGAAGCTGCAGCTCCTCGGGCTTCCCACAGGGAATTCCACATGGCACTGGTGAGAAGAACACAAAATGAAGGGAAGAAAGGAGAGAGGGAAGGGAGCCTGGCATAAAATGCAGGAAGGCTTTGACCTCAAAATGGGATGAGATTCATGTGACCCCCAGGTCAGATCCATTTTCCAAGATCACAGTGACCAAAAAAGTATATCTTATTTTAAAAATTCACAAAACAAGCTCTTCTCATTAGAAATGCAATCTGTGAAACTTCTCTTACAAACACATGGTGTGTGGAAAACGTAAATCATTCACCTCTGTGGCTCTGGGTCATGATTTGACATACTTAGTCAACAGTTTACTTAAAAGAGGAAATCATCTATGTGGGTTTCTTTTGGCCATCCTTGCTAGCCGCAGATGCATGCACACACACATGTGCACCCACACACACAAAATGTAAACTGCAGCATATATAGGCCTGGCTGTATGCACTACATAGAAACTGAAGGCTTTTTATCAGGAGAACAAAAGAAATTTTTGCACTGTATAATGTGTGCGCATATCTGTATTGATATATGTTTATATATATAGTAATATATAACATAAAATATATATAAAACATTATACTATAATGTAATATAGTGCTCCCAAGGCATTTTTCCAATGTTCCTATGCAGGGATGCTTTATTTAATAAGGAATACCAAACTATCTTCTAAGCCAAGGTTCATGTAGTTTTGCAGGCTCAGGTTTTGGCCATGATGATTCAGACAAAAGAGTCACATTGTGTCACAGGACTAGATATTTTGAATGCTACTGCTTCTTGTCAGCAATCTACAGCAAGCAGGGACATCATGCCAAGAAAGCCACTCTTCAGTGTTTTGTTTGGACTCAACAGTAGACAAAGATGTGAGGATAAATAATTCATAAATTTGCACATTGAAAAGACAGACATCTAAATACCGTCAATTGGCAAATCATTCTGTCTTGCAGAAGCTGATCACCAAAATACCATCAATCTTAGATTTCCTTTCTGAATGGTAAGATCTTTTTAGCTCATCTCCAAGCTAAAGATTTTGCATGGTATTATCTCATCTTGTTCTCAGCAATCTCTATAATAAATAAAGACCAACAGTTGTGCAGTGTGCTTTGCGACCCTCATGGTGATACACTGAATATTGATGGCATTCCTGCGAAACAGTGAACAGCTTTATGTAGAGCTGTTATCATTTATCTCTTTAAAAGCCACACAACCAGTAAATCTGTGAGTTGGCTCAACAAATATTCTGAATATCTTGTGTACTGGAAACTCTGTGGGGACCAGGAATTGAATGAGAAGATGGAAAACACTGCCTTTTTCCTCGTGGCATATGTTGTCCAGAGAAGGGGACAGATATGCAAAAACGTAGAATCACAGCTGTGTTCACTGGTGTCATAGAGGGTGACAAGGTCCCCAAATAGCATGTAATCAAGGGACCTGCGTTGTCTGGTATTCCTGTGGAGTGGTGTTCAGGTGACAGCTGGGTGATGAATAGTGTTGGGGTAAAGTAGGGCAGTGAAACATCACATACAAAGGCCCCGTGGCAGCAGCGAGTGTCCTGTCAGAGACGGGCATGAGGGAGCAAGGTACAGTGTGAGGTTCAGATGCAGAAATCGGTAAGGACTAGATCCTTTGAGCCAAACCAAGGATTTTGTTCCTTATTTAGCGTTTTTAAGGAGAAATGTGGCCAACACTGTGTTTTGAAGAGCTGTTATCTTTACTGTTAAACAGTTATCTTTACTGTTTATCTCATCAATCTTTGGTTAATTGACATTGTCTCAAATTTTTTATAACTGAACCCTCAGTTTTTTATTATCCAGGGTCCCACAATATCTCTGGATTATCATTTTTAGCTTTTTTCTTTGTGTTTGACTGCAAAATCCTCTTCCAGCTCAACCAATGCCAAGAAACGCTTAGGGCATTTATACCTCTTGCTTGTATGTGTCCTTGGAATAGACCAGTTACATGTCTCCCAAACATTCATATGCTAAAGGCTTGGTCCCGAGGCAATGTTCAGAAGCAGGGCTTTGGGGAAGTGACTGGATCATGAGGACTCTGACCTTGTCAGTGGGTTAATTCTCTGATGTATCAATAATTTGATCACATTAGTGGGAGATGTTGGTAACTTTAGGAGGTGGAGCCTAATTAGAAGGAGTAGATAACTGTGAGCATCACTTGGAAGATATTTCTTGTCCCTGGCACCTTATGCATGCACTCTCCCTCTCTCCTTCCCAAACATCATGAAGTGAATGACTGTTTCAAACATGGATTGAAAACTCTAAAACCATCAGCCAAAATAAATCTTTCCTCCTTTAAGTTGTTTTTCTCAGGTATTTCATCTTGGTGATGAAAAGTTCACTAACCCAGAGGTATGTAAACTTCAGGAGGTAGGCACTAGTTAGAGGAAGTCAGTCCCTAGGGGCATGATCTTGAAGGGTATATCAGGACTCCAGCCCCTTTCTTTCTCTCTCTCTCTCCCTCTCCCTCCTCCTTCCTGGCTGATATTCAATGAACAGCTTTGCTCCACCATGTGCTCCCTGATACAAAATTTGCCTTGCAAACAGGCCCAAAGCAATGGAGCCAAGGTGACCATGAACTAAAATCTCTAAAACCATGAGCCAAAATAAATCTCTCCCTTTAAGTTGGTTTTTCAGGTATTTTTGTCATAGCAACAGAAAACTGACTAATACATTCATCCCACCTTGACTTGAGTACCACTTATCCCAAAAGATGCACTGACTCTTCCTCTCTTGGGAAGCTTTTCCTGATACCCTAGTGACTCGGACCTGGACACCTCTTGTCTATACCTGTCATTTGAAAGTCACAGTCTGTTGAATTGTGGTATTAGGTCTCTTTATAAATATGCTCTACAGCATCTAATGGATTGGAAGTTCTTTAAGGGGAAAAACTGTTTCTTTCCATATTTATAACACTGGGTCTTACTTCTGGTAGGTGTTTAATATCTATATCATTCATTAAAAGTATCAAAATCTTGCTCATTGATAAACATTTACAAATAGAAACACTATTTTTCTTGTGGTAAAGCCACTGGTTGGAATTTGTAATTTTAAGACTATACCAATTATATTTTGGACAAAGTTCCAAGTGACATAATTTTGTCTGAAAATAAACAAGTGACTTTTAAAATATCATTGAAAAGCAAGTGTAAAAATACTTTGGGAAATTAATTTGCTAAACTTGAGATGGAAATTATCTGGATATTTTATCTGTTAAACATTTCCAACACCAGCCTTCTTCAGTTATTTTTAGTAACATCATAATTTTTATTAATTTATACATAAATATACTGCATGTGTACATATATATGTAAACATGGGACTAAGATTATAAAGACATTATTTTTAAATGAAGATATTTACTGATTGGCCAATGAATCAAGTATCATTATGTGGAGGATAAACATTCAGACTAGGACATTAAGCTAATAATAATAGATAAAATGTGCTGGGTACTTACTGTTTGACAGGCCCTATTCTAAAAGCCTTATATGTATTAGCTAAATAAGTGTTGATAAAAGGTCTATAAGATAGATGATACAAATCAAAACTGCAATGAGATATCACTGCATACCCAGTATGATGGTTGCATTTCAATAAATAAGTAACAAGTATTGGCAAGGATATGGACAACTTAGAAATCTTGTGAACTATGTTCGGGGAAATATGAAATGATGTAGCTATTGTGGAAAACAGCACAATGGTTCCTCAAAAATTTACAAATAGAATTAGTGTATATTTCAGTAATTCCACTCTTGGGTGTAGACACAAAAGAAGAATCTGGAATGGATATATGTATACCCATATTTGTAGCAGCATTATTCATAATAAGTAAAACCTGGAAGCAACCCAAGTGCCCATCCACAGAATATGAATAAACAAAATGTGGTACACACAGTGGAGCATTATGCTGTCTTAGAAGGAGATTCTGACATGCGCTACAACATGGACAGAACTTGAGGACATTATGCTAAGTGAAATAAGCACGTAAAGACAGATGCTCTCTGATTCCTCTTAGATGAGGTACCTAGATGAATCAAAATCAGAGAGAAAATAGAATGATAGTGTCCATGGACTGGGAGGGAGGGGAAAATGGGGAGTTGTTTCATGAACACAGAGTTTCATTTTTGAAAGATGAAAAGAATTCTAGAGGTGGATCATGGTTGCTTAACAATATGAATGTACCTAATACTACTGAATTAGATGATTAAAAATAGATAAAATTGTAAATTCTATGTGTATTTTACTACGATAAAAAAATTGAGAAATTTTTCTTGCCAACCTCATTCAGCAGAAGCAGTTTTTACAGCCGCTGAAAAGCAGTTTTCTTGCAGGTCAAGGCCAACAGGCAGTGATGCCTGATAATAGAAATCGCCTGGGTTCCCTACAGATGTTTTCAGTCTCTTTCAAGTCCACTAGATTATCTCTGCAGGGAAATTATACATTTCCAGTTTCCTCCACTTTAGAAGCAACAACTTTTGTGACACATGGCACTTTAGAAAATGATAGTGTCTGGTTTTCTATTATTTCAGAAATAATAAAAAATAAGTGATAATTATATTAACCATTTAAATGTTAGTGTGTGAAGAGAATGATTTCCACAACCCTGTAGTGTTAAAGATGGCCTCTCATTTCCTAACCTGAACATATGCCTTATTTAGAGCTATAAAGCAACTATTGAACTAAATCTAGATCACATGCATGCCTGGATGAACATGGACAGCATCCAGAATACCAGGATAAAAGACATCACTCACTGCCTCGTGAACAGTTTTCTCCCCGTTTCTTTCCATATGCCTCTCTTTTAAGTGATTATAAACGTATACCCTCACTGAATTCTCTGAAGTCCCAAAACATAGATGTTTAAAAATGAAATTTGCAGTTCATGCCCCACCTTGTGTTATCTGGATGTTGAATGCCCTCAGTCCCTCATTCTTCTATTTTTTTTTTTTTTAGTGTATGGATAAGGCACCATGATTTTACCGATCACAAATAGAATCACTTGAAATGCATTTAAATAAATTAATTTTTTAAAAAGTTAAAAAAAAAACAAATAGAATCACATGGACTTTCCAGAAATATCATTATGTAGCAATTATGGATTAATTCTATGAACTAAAATCCTGTTGGAGTTTAGTTGGCTTATTTTTCTCACAATTTTATTGAAACATCAAGATGAAAGTGCTATTTTAATACTATCTTCCTATTTCTTACCTAATATATCTTTTCTCCTTCCTGACCTTTTTGGGAAATTCCTGTGCTTTTTATTTCCCTTTCTTCAAGAGAAAAACCAGCCTTGATGAATCTTCCAGCCAAGAAGGGCAGACAATTATTTGGCTCTACTAAGATCCATTGTCTTTATTTCACTACTCTGTCTCACCCAGGCGCGCCACTTTTGGGGCCCAGCCCTCTCACACACTCCCCAGCACCCTCTCTCCCTGCAATGGCAGGAGGCTTCGTTCACAGCTCCCAGTTCAGTGAGATCTGCACAGATCTACCTGACCTTTACCAGCATGTCTTTCCATGTGGAAAAGGAGAAAGGGGAATCAATGATTCCTCCAGTTTAGCCTCTCGATGATACTGTACAAATAAATGATAAGTGATTAAAGACTTGAGAGCTCCTTTATTTTGGCTAATGGCTGCTGCTTATCATACAGGTGCAGACACAGAGGCTACCAGCCATTTTAACCCTATCAACACCATCACCAGTTGTTGTAAGCCCCTCTTCCTCTAGCTGAAGTAACTTCCAGGACCAGGGCCCACACACCCTTTCGTTTCGTCATCAGTACCCCTTTTGGGACCCAGACATTAAAGACTAAGACATTTAAAAGCTGCATATGTGAAAGGAAATAGAAAGTTACCATACTTGTACAGGGAAAGGTATAGGCACAGAAAAGACCCAAGAAGACCTTAAATTTGTATCTTAGACTGATATTCAGCACAGAGACAGTCCACAAGAACCAAAACCAAAACAACAGCAAACCCTGGGGAAGGGATAGAACCTACTTATTGGAATCAAATGCCCAGCATTCAGAAAACTCATAATGCACACAATGAAACAGATATATGGTGCATTTAAGGAAGGAAATAAAAACTACAGAAGCAGTCCCTAAGAAAGACCAGAGAGCAGACCTACTAGACAAAGACTTTAAAACAACTGTCTTGGAGATATACAAAGAACTAAAGGAAGATATGGTGGTGAGGGAGAGACCTACACAAGTTTCTTGAGGAAAAATGCTCCAAGGAGAAGAAATAGCAAGTGCAAAGGCCCTGAGGCTGGACATGCCTGTGGTGGCCAGTGCAGAGAAAAAGAGATCAGGAGATAAGGTCAGAGCTGCTGGGGGTTGTGGATCATGCAGGGCACTAGAGGACACAGCAAGGACTTTGTTCTTCTGAGTGAGTGGGCCTCACTAGAAGGAGCTAAGCGGAAAAATGACTTGATCCTTCAACAGGATCATGCTGCCTGCTGTGTTGAAAAGGCTTGCCTCAGATCCCACCATTGCTGTTCCTGCTTAGGTAAGCAAGCTCCACAGGTGTTTTCAAACAAAAATGAATTGTTAACAACAAAAACACCTTAAAATTGGCAAATGACTGAATAGGTAGGCCTCTAAAGATGATGTACAACAAGCACATATACAATATCACAAATCACTAAGGAAATACAAATCAAAACCACAGAGATACCACCTCATACCCATTAGAAAAATGGAAAAGAATATCAAGAAAAACGGAAAATAATTAGTGTTGGTGAGGATGCAGAGAAATGGGAACACTGCACATTGCTGGTAGAAATGTAAAATGATGCAGCCACTATGGAAAACAAGAGGTTCTGCAAAAATTTAGTAACAGAATTATCATAAGATCCAATAGTTGAACTCCTGGGTTATAAAACCAAAAGAAATAAAAGCAAGAATCAGATATTTTTACACTGCTGCTCATAGCAGCATTATTTACAAGAGTTAAGTGGTAGAAACAACTCAAACATCTATCATCAGATGGATGGGTAAATAAGATGTAGTATATACATATAATGATATATTATTCAATCCTTAAAAATGGAACGCATTCTGAGCCAGGCCTAGTGAGTGATACACATGTATAACCCCAGTGCCTCAGGAGGCTGAGACAGAAGGATTGCAAGTTGGAGGCCAGCCTCAGCAATTTCACAAGACCCTAAGCAACTTAGCAAGACCCTGTCTCAAATTTTTTAAAAAGGAGGGTGGGGCTGGGGAATGTAGATTTGAACCCGGAGTTCAATCCATGGTCCAAAAAACAAACACATTCTGATGCATGCTACAACATGGCAGAAACTTGGTAACTTCATGTTAAATGAAATAAGCCAGACACACAAGGAGAAAAACACCTGTAATCCCAGTGGCTCAGGAGACTGAGGCAGGAGAATCGTGAACTCAAAGCCATCCTCAGCAACAGCAAAGCACTAAGCAACTCAGTGAGACCCTGTCTCTACATAAAACACAAAATAGGGCTGGGGATGTGGCTCAGTGGTCGAGTGCCCCTGAGTTCAATCCCTGGTACCAAAAAAAAAAAAGGATTTAAATAAAATACAAGATAGGGCTGGGGATGTTGGTCAGTAAATTCCCAGTACCAAAAAAGAGGTAGAGCAAAGGTGAGACTGAAGAATGTTTTATTTTTTAAATTTTTTTGTAGTTATAGATGGATAGCATGGCCTTCATTTTATTTATTTTTATGTGGTGCTGAGAATCAAACCCAGTGCCTCACACATGCTAGGTAAGCGCTCTGCCACTGAGCTACAGCCCCAGCCCCAACTGGAGAGTTTTTGATGGGCACAGAATTTGAGTTTTGAAAGACAAAGCATTGTAACATAGCATTGTGACTGTATTAATGCCATTGAATTATTCACATGAATATGATCAAGATGGTCAATTTTTTTGTACTTATTTTACCACAATAGAATTCTTTAAAAATTTTTCCAAGTTTCTCTGTAATCAATTCTGCCTCGATGCAGCCTTTCATTTAATAGATCTTTATTGAGCATCTTCTATGAGTCAAGCAATGTGGATAATTTTTTATATAAAAAAAAGACACAACCAGCACTTATCAGGTACCTACTCTAGACACCCTGGCTCCTCAGGATTTTGAGAGGTAGAAGTAAAAAAAAAAAAATGCACAAATAACAGTGAGGAGCCGGGTGTGGTGGCTCACGCTTGTAATCCCAGTACTTTGGGAGGCTGAGACAGGAGAATCACAAGTTCAAAGCCAGCCTCAGCAACAGCAAGGTACTAAGCAACTCAGTGAGACCCTGTCTCTACATAAAACACAAAATAGGGCTGGGGATGTGGCTCAGTGGTTGAGTGCCCCTGAGTTCAATCCCCAGTACCAAAAAAAAAAAAAATAACAGTGAGGACTCTTAAAAAGGACCCTCAATGGGTACAGCTAAAGCACTACTGGCTTTGTGAAGGGGAACAGCTCCATTGAGTCTGAGGACTGACCAACATGGTAACAGAAGGGCAGACAGGGTGAATCCAGGCACCAGCAGAGACAAGTATGGTGAGCAGTGGGATTTATGAAGAGAAGATGGGGAAGATGGGAAGCCATGGAAGCTGGCTGGTTCCAGATCCTGAAGAGCCGTAAAGACCAGTCCCAGTCTTAGTGGGTGGACAAAGCCAAGGACACCTGCAGGTGCAGGAAGTGAGATGAACCTGGATGAGAGTAAACCAAAAGGAGAAGGAAGGATTGAGTGTAGTCATTTAGGTGGAGGAATAAATACTCTGCTAGAAGATTAAAATCAGAATCATCTAAACAAGGCTGGAGAGACCAGGAGAAGTATCATCTTAGCCAGGTTTTGAAGAATGTGTGAGCCACAGAAGGGCATTCCAGGCACAGGGGAGAGTGTGAACGTTTGCAATGATGCCGTGTGTAAAGTAGCTCAAAAGGGCAAGCACATGGAGTCCAAGGCAGGATTAGAAGATGCATACCCTAAGCCCTGCACTAGGTGTTTTCCACATACTTCAGTTGATCCTTCTAACAATTCTATGGGGTAGTTTGTCAAGGTTATTAATGCTGCTATAATAGAAAACCCTGAAATCTCAGGGGCTTTCCACAATAAAGGGTTATTTTTCAGTTGCATTAAGTCTAACACAGGTGGAGCAGCCCTCCTACATCTACCAGTGTTTTAGTCAGCTTTTTTACTGCTGTGACTAAAAGATCTGACCAGAGCAATTTTAGGGGAAGAAAAGTTTATTTGGGGGCTCACAGTTTCAGAGGTCTCAATCCATACACAGCCAGCTCCATTCCTCAGGGCTCAAGGTGAGGCAGAACATTGTGGTGGAAAGCAGCTCACATTGTGATCAGAAAGCAGAGACACTCCACTCACCAGATACAAATATATATCCCATAGCCATGCCCCCAATGAACCACTTCCTCCAGCCATACCCTACCTGCCTCCAGTTCCCACCTCAGGTAATCCCATCAGGGATTAATTCACTGATTAGATTAAGGCTAGAGCCCAATCATTTCTCCTCCAAACCTTCTTGTGTTGTCTCACATGTGAACTTTTGGGGGACACCACATCTAAACCATAACAACCAGCTATGCCATCCTGAGCACGTGGCCTCCAGGGTGGTCATGGCAGAAAAACAAAGGAAGGTCACAAGGCCCATAACAATTCCACTCCCTGTCAACTGGCCAAAACAAGACCCCTGGCCCAAACTCAACTTCAAGAAAGACTGAGAGACACAAAGAAGTGTGGGTATATTTTGGTGAGCAATTGTCACAAGTAGATACTTTTATCATATTCCCATCCCATTAGAGAGGTTAGGTATTTCTTTCACCCAGGGCCACACAACCAATAATCAATGTAGCCAAGAGTCTCATTTAACTGTCTGATTCTAAAACCTACATTTACCCACCACATGGCATTGTCAGATGTGAACTTTTATTATAAGATTGGATGATATCCTGTAGACAAAGGAGAGTTACTCGAGCGTTTTAAGCAGATGTATGGCATGATTAGATTTTCCTTTTATATAGATCACTTGGGCTGTGGTTTGGAAGATGGCTTTGAGAGATCAAGTTTAGACGGATAAAGGACACTTAGGAAATTATGACAATAGTTCACATGAGAGATGATGAGAGTCTCAAGTAGAGCAATAATAGAAGGAATGGAGAAGAGGGAAATACTGGAGAAGCTCTGGGTATGTGGATAAAATTAGCCAGATTTACTGAGTTGGTATGGGGATAAGGAATAAGAACTATTCAAGAAAGATACCCTTGCTGGGCACCTTGGCACACTTTTGTAATCCCAGTGGTTCAGAAGGCCGAATCAGGAGGATTGTGAGTTCAAAGCCAGCCTCAGCAAAAGTGAGGCACTAAGCAAATCAGTGAGACCCTGTCTCGAAATAAAATACAAAAATAGGGCTGTGGCTCAGTGGTTGAGTACCCCCGAGTTTAATCCCTGGTGCTCTCCCCCTCCCCCAAAAAAAGATATCTGGTGCTCTCCCCCTCCCCCCAAAAAAGAAAGATATTTGAATGATGGCCTGAAAAGACAGTGTCACCAATAAAAGCAAAATACATGAGAAAAGTGAGTTTACTAGAGAAAATGCTGGTTTCAGTTGTGGAAATTTGAAAGACATCAAATGACAATGCATAATCAACTGCTTATAGAGCAAATCTTGGGGAAGAATTTGGGGTAGGATTTTATGGATATGAAAGCAGTAGTTCAATAAAGAAGAAAGAGATGGAATCTTGCAAAAAAAAAAAAAATCATTGAAAGACCAAGTTCTCAAAAGAGAAAAACCCAGTGGTGGTAGAATCAAAGTAGCAGACAGTCCAATATAAATACCAGTTGAGTTTTGTCATTGAAAGTTGATGATGATCATAGGCTTTAGTGCAGTGGGAAAGGGTGGGGCAGAAGCTGTCACATTGCACAGGAAAGTGGATGTGAAATGCAGCCTCTTTTAATTCTCTCAATAAGTATTGTCATCACTACTTTATAATGAAGCTCAGAATGGTGACTTGTGGTCTTGGGCCCCAGCTAGGAACTCAGACTTGGGAACATGGTTATTTCAAATTGGGTTCCTTGGAACTAGATTCTGAGATGGATATTTGCATGCAGGTTTATTGGAGTGTTTGCAAAACCAATGCCTGTGAGGACCAGGGCTAGGAGGCAGGAAAGGGTGACAAATGAGCTACAGGAGGACTATTCTGACCTTGAAAAGACCTCTTGAATTGGAAAGGGCATACCAAGTTGCCTTAATGTAGAGGCTTCTAGGCCACATTGCCCAAACATTGGGTATAAGCTAACCCCGAGAAAGTATTTGACCTGGGGTGAGGCAGCTCCCTTTGTTCAAGGACAACTCCCAGAGAGGGATTCAGCCAGAGCCATCAGGATGCCAGTTCTCCAGCAGCCAGGTGACTGAGTGCTGCAGATCTGAATGGGGAATCTGTGGGCCCCATGACAGCATCCATGACAATACTGTCTATTAGGTAGCAATCTTAGTTCAGCCACTTAATAGCTCTAAAACTGATTTAGTTTCCTAATCATTCTGTGTCTCAGTTTCCTCAGTTCTATATCAGGAAATATACTATACATATCCCTAAAATTGGCGTGAGGATTGGATGAGTTAATAAAAGAAGACTCTAGAAACATGCCTGACACAGGGTCAGCACTTCATAAATTATCACTAAAGATAGAAAAACCACTGTAGCCTAAGTCTGCAGATTTTCAGACCTGGGCTGCTGCTTCAAATCATTCAGCTTCCTCCAATCTTGTTCTGTTTCCAGTACCTGAAGTACATAATCATGGTGGGTTACATAACCATGGTGAAGTACATAAGCTACATTGGGTTACCATAACTATTTTGCTCCTTTACAAAAGTCTGTGTTAATTTAATATTACCAAAACAAGGATGTTAACAACCTGGACATTTCAGTGACTTTTTCCCAAAATGTTGCCCACTCACACATCTGAGGGTTCAGCTGATACAGCAGGGCTTAGCTGTGCCTGCCTCCTAGCTGCAGGCTTGGCTCAGGCCTGCTCCACGTCACCCACCTTTCCTATATTACCAGCGCTCGTAACATTCTTTTCATGATAAAAGGGAGGTACTCAAGATATGTGAGCACATTTCAAGCCTCTATTCACCTCTTCCCTTGGCTAAACCAACTCAAGTAGCTAAGCCAAAATCAAGCACATGCCACAGGGTAAGGGGTATATGCACAGCACCCAGGGAGGTTGGAGTGAAGGAGGGAGTAGAAAACTGCTGAACAAAATCCTTCTACACATTCTGATGAACAAAGATTCTAAAGTAGAAAAGAAGATTCCTGTGACCAGAATTTAAAAAGAGAGCTGCAATTGCCAAGCATGGTGTATACACCTGTAATCTCAGCAACTCAAGAGGCTGAGGCAGGAGGATTGCAAGTTTGTGTCCATCTTTGGAAACTTAGTAAGAACCTGTCTCCAAATAAAATTAAAAGATCTGAGTATATAGTTCAGTGGTAAAGCACCACTGTGTTCAATTCCCAGTACTGGTGATGGAAAGGCTGCCATCGAAAGCCTTTATTAAATACGTTTTGCTGGTGTCTGGGTAAGTTCTTCTAGCCTCTCTCTAACTAGTCTCCTTATTTGTTAATCATAATTACAATACTCCTTCCATTTAACTTACATGAGATATCATCATTCTCATCTATGTATCATACGTTTATGCAGAATATTGCAGCACCTTTTATGACAAATTGGAATTTCTTGCCATCTAGTATAATTTTTTTTGTTGTTGCTACTAACAAGCAAGATGTTTATTTGAAGAAGTAATCAACTCAATCAGGAGGCTTTCTAATTCTTTACTGAGTGTTCCAACATGGGCCTGATCCCCAGCACTGCCATAAAAAGACACGAGAATTGCAGATCTTAAGTAGACAAGAGCAACTGGAATCGAACACATATGCCCTGGGTCTTCATCTTAGGGCCTTGACAGAGCCGAGTATACAGTGGATGCTCCACACTATCTAGTTCATTTCCTGAATTCCTACATCTTCAAGATTGGTTAAATAGAGGATGGTACCAAAACACTGCTGAGATGCCTTTCAGCTAGTGGCCTCTGCTAAAAATCTAATTCAAGCCTCATTGCCATTCACACTAAATACACAGCTCAGCACTTCCCTCCTCAATTCCAAAACCTTCTATTTGGGCACTACCTGTGAAGAAGCAGTGAGTTTCCTCAAAGAACAAAAAAATAGTGGTTCAGCCACCTGCAGCTTCTTGTCCCAAAAAAAAAAAAAAACTATTTCTAATCCATTCAATTACAGTGAGACAGATGCCAAACCCTTATGACTTCTTAGTTTAATCAAATTTGTTTACACAAAGATGAAATCTTCCTCTCTCTACTTGCCAAAAACAAGGCAGAATCTTTATCCCAATACAAAACTATCTTGCTACAAGCATCATCCAGCTCCTTAAAGATACTCTGAAATCATTAACACTCAGTAACACTTTTCATTAAACCTCTTCCAGACAGATCTTATGTAAGTGCAACAAGACTTCTTGAAAGAAACACTGAAGAAAGTCTCAGTGGCTTAGAGACTGTTGCTAGGGCAGTGTAGAGAGCAGCTGTACCTGGCTCAGAGTTATTCCATGATGCATACAATAGCAGTTTTCAAGCTGTGCCTAAACCTGCATTACTCCATTTTTTAAAGCAGTAGTTTGCCATGGGCTACTACATTTTGAATACAAGTGCCACGGTAGAATAAGTCTAAACCTTGATCATACAATTAAATAGCCACCATCTGCCCAGCACAACCCTAAGGCGGAAATTAATAACTTATATGTGCCAACTTATCAAACTAAATCAAGTACCTAGACAAATTGACATCCAAAATCATATCAGAAACACCAGACACAAGAGCTTATCAACCTCCCCAGATGCAACCCCTTGCCTAAGACCCATAAAGGGCGTAATCCCCTGAGAATGGACATGGCAGCACCCTAACTCCATCATGTGATCACTCATCATGAGCCTTACCCAGAAAAATCGCCACAGTGACAAACCTCTGACTCTGTTCTCTGTTCTCTGGCTTCAGCTGAGTGAAGCATCTCCTGCTCCTGATGATTATTCATAACCCAAGCTGATAATCTGAAAATGAAACTGACACCCATTCTTGTCCAGACCTCTGTTTTGACAGAACTGGTTCTTAAAATTCTTATCTGACCACCTACAGTGACTCTGCATTCATCTCTCTGCCTGTGCTCTTGGCTCAGCATTCTGCAACCCTGTGGCTGCCTTAACCCTTTCTTCATCTTTCACAGAAATAAACATATATATATATACATGCATATATGCATATATATGTCATTATGTGAAGTATGATACGTGACTTGAGTGTCAGAGATATTAGAAATTAAGATTGGAATAAAAAAAACCTGTGCTTGCCCAGGTACCCACAAGCATTTGGAGAATCACTATCAATAAAAATAGTATAGTCCATGAATTTATTGTTATTCAAAAAGTTCTGTGGAAAGACACCAAGATGTTTGGTCTATGTTAATGACATAGCTTGCTCACAACAAGCTGCCACAACAAAAATTCCACAAACTGAAGGGTTTAAACAACATAAATTGTTATCTCACAGCTCTGGAGGCTGGAAGCCCAGGGTCCAGGTGTGAGCAGGGTTGTGCCTCCTGAGGACTGTGAGGGAGAATCTGTTCCAGGCCTCTCTCCTTTCCTCACACTTGGCTGCCATTTGGGCATTTTTTTTTTTTTTTTTTTGCTTGTAGATACATCACCCCAATCTCTTCCTTTATGTTCACATGGCACTTTTCCATCTATCTGTCCTCAAATTTCCCCTTCATATAAAGATAACAGTCATACTGGATGCAGAAATACCCCAATAACCTCATTCTAACTTGATTACCCCTGTGAGGACCCTCTCTCCAAATGAAGTCAATATTCTGAGGTTTTAGGGGGTAGGACTTCAATATATACATTTTAGGGGGACATATTTCAACTCACAATAGTGACCTTATGTGAGGTAGACTTCTAATAAACCATAAAGACAAATGATACATTGAATGTCATCAAAACCAAACGCTTCTGCTATTCAAAAACACTGTTAAGAAAATGAAAAAACAAATCAGTCAGACTGAGTAAAAATATTTCCAAACAGATATCTGATAAGGAATATATAAAATATAAAGAAATCTTAATGACTCAAGAAAATATAAGGAAAAATATAAAATATAAAGAAATCTTAAAAATGACTCAATAAGAAAATGTAACTCATAATAAGACAGATAATCCAATATAAAATGTACAAAAGATTTAGACAGACATGTCACCAAAAAACATATACAAATGGTCAATAAGCATATGAAAACATGCTCAAAATTATTAATAAGGGAAAAGCAAATTAAAACTACAAAGTACCTCTGCACATCAATACAATGAAAAATCAAAGCGAATGACAATACCAAGATTGGTAAGGATATGAATCAGCTGAAACTCTTATGTAGTCACTCTGGAACACAGTATGGCTGTTCCTTGTATAAGTAATCATATGTCTACATTCAATACACCAATCCCAATCTTAGGTATTTACACAAGAGAAACAAAACCCACACCACATTGAGACCTCTACATAAATGTTCATAATATCTTTATTCATAGTAGCCAAAAACTGGAAACAACCTAAAGGCCCATCAAGAATGAATACATGTACAGTGGAATACTATTTAGTAATAAAAAATGAACTACTAATACATGTATGCAATAGAATATATTTTCTAAGCCGGGCACAGTGGTGCATGTCTGTAATCCTAGCACTTTGGGAGGCTTGAGACAGGAGAATCGCAAGTTCAAAGCCAGCCTCAGCAGTGGCGAGGCACTAAGCAACTCAGTGAGACCCTGTCTCTAAATAAAACACAAAATAGGGCTGGGGATGTGGTTCAGTGGTCGAGTACCCCTGAGTTCAATCCCTGGTACCAAAAAAAAAAAAAAGAATATATATTCTGTATTCCATTTATGTCATTCTAACAGAAACTGGGGATAATGGGAAGGAACTGACTGAAAAGGAGAACAGTGGAATTTTGTGACAGATATTTCTGTATCTTGATTGACAGACTTCTGTATCTTGATGGTAGTGATGTTAGATGACGATGCATTTACAAAAATTCACTGAGCTATACACAAAAGAATTATATTATGTATATTATTTTTAAAGAGCTACCATATCTGGCATTCCTCCAGCATTTACAAAGATTTTTTTTTTTTTAAAGTGGTTTTTGTTTTGTTTTTTTAATTTTGTTTAGTTGTAGATGGACACAATGTCTTTATTTTATTGCTTTGTACGTGGTGCTGAGGATCGAACCCAGGGCCTCACGCATGCGAGGCAAGCGCTCTACCGCTGAGCCACAATCCCAGCCCCATTTACAAAGATTTCTGAAGCAGCCCCACCTCCCTGTGCAAACCACCATGCAAATCCCCACCACAGAGTTGTCAAGGATGGGAAACAGTTTCCTCCTTTCAGCTAGAGGAGCTCCTAGAGCCAGCTTCCCAGCTGGAACATAATACCTGCTGGCTTTGTTATTCTCCCTCTAATCATTCGTGGGATATTGCGGGATGGCCATCACCCAACAAGGTAGATTCTTGTTCAGGAGGTGTGAGCCGCCTGAAAAATAGAAAGTCTGAAATAATTAGTAAGAAATAGAGACAGAGCCAGAAGTTAAATAAGTGGAGCACCTGATGGGTCTTCCAGTCCTGATAGAAGCTGGAACTGATAGACTGAAAAATGGCTCTGATTATTTGTCAAAGGCAGGGATAAGTTTTCAGGGGGAGGAGTTGCTTCTCGGTGTGGCAGGAGTCTTGCAGCAAACAGACCCATAGGCATCTTGGCAAGCCACACCCATCTTCTAGAGGCTGTGTGGCTCCAGCGGGTCACCCCACCTCAGGTGCAGTGCTAAACATACATGAAGCTAGGTAAGAAGTCACATGAATTGGGCATTCTCAAAGCAGCAGGGTTGCGGCTGGGAGTTCCCAATACCAGACTTTCCTGCCTAAGGGCTTCCATGTGGATTTGGTTCACACTCAGTTTCACAGATGGCTCCCAGCAATGGGATAGAATGAAAAACAACAGGGATGAGTGTTCCCAAGTCTTCTCCTTTGCAGATAAATCAGGTTCTGATTCTGTCCACTGATTAGTGCCTTTCCTGCCTCTCCTTCTGAGCACAAGTATGCAACATTGACGTTCTTGGAAGGTAGAATTAGAGAATGATTAAAAAAGAGAGCTGAGGAATTAATTGTTATAAAAATATGCTTTACTTTCCAAGGCATTGAGAGAAGCATCCCACACCTGCAGAATATGAAGAGACCAGAGTAGAGCTGGGGGATGTGGGATTGGGGTGGTCCAGAGAGAGAACTGGGCTGAGCCAGAGAGGTGATGAAGATCCTTCTGTGGGATAAGAGAGATGGACCCCCATCCATGTTGTCAGGTGCTGAAGAATGTGAGGGAAAGGGGATTTTGGTAAGAACTGCCTAAGAGTTGCATATTTGATTCACGTGATTTTAATTCATCTTTATAGTATTCTTTGAACATGGCTTTATCCCAAATGAACCATGAAGGTCATGATTTCAAGATGATCATGCATGTCACAAGCTGTAGGGAGCCATTTGTGGGCTGTGTGGACCACCATGCAAGAGTCCCACCAAGCACTAGTAATAGGGCTTACCTGCCATAACTGCAGCCCCTCTGAGATGGGTGTGACCAGCCAAGATGTCAATCAACCTGCTGACTGCAAGACTCCATCTTCTTCCTGTAGGGCTAAGCACATGCCCCACCCTAACTCCTAGCTTTCGATTCCCCATGGGCCCTGACTTTCGGCTCATAGTGAAATCTGGCAACATTGGGCAGGTTGTCAGGACCAATCAGTAACCAACACGATGCAAACCCAGAGATACCTTACTGCCAGCGCCTGCACCAGACCAAAGTGAAACCGAGTCGGCGAGGGAGCCGCGGATGAAAAAAACACACACACAACAACGTTTCTGAAGAAAAAGAAGCTCGAAGCTCATTTATTTCAGCACTCTGGGCTTATATATCTTTCCTACCCCTCCCGGGGGGGGGCATGGGAGGCATGGAACTGCAGACCCAGGTGTGGAAAATTCTCAGGCTGCAAAACAAGCTCAGACCATAAGAACACGGGAGTTCAAGGAACGGTCAGCACCTGTGGCTTCTCTCAGAAATCAGGGTACAGCTGGTTCTGGTAAACAGAAAGTAGCCATGCACACAGAATGCTCTCACAATTCCCCCTCTCTTTTCCTAGAGCCTGTCTTAGGTTGCAGGAACCAAAGAACATGGCTTACCCATCATCAGGTCTACGGCGTGGATGTTAACCGCCATAGCCCTGTGTTAGGTTGCTCAAGTCTTCGTCCCCGTCTTACCCGTCACTGACTTCCTAGGAGTGCACAATGCCCAGCCACACTTGGGCAGAGGGATTGTCATAGGAGAGAGCTACCATGGCTTGGTATTGTGCATGCTGTTGACGCCTCATAGATCAAAGTACCGTATAGCCACAGCATATCATGAGCAGTATTAACAGCATGAGCAGTCCGACCAGAGCAACAGTTCCAGCCCATTTGTGCAGCATCATACCAATCTGTTGGAACAAACCTGACACTGCCCCTGAATCCAGAAGTTTGACCTTAGTATTATTTAGGGCTGTAACTTGTTGTAATATAGTAAAGGTTCCATGGGCCATTCTTGCATCAAGACAGGTGGCCACCTTACCAGGCCCCAATAAGATTACCCAGGCATGAAGAAGTCAGTAGCATAAAAATCAGGAGCTTCATGATGACTAGAAAGGGAATTCTCCAAAGAATACTCACAAGCTCTTCAATAGGTCTTCACCAGCGTCATCAGATTCTGTAAAACACAAAGAAAGGCTTCCCAGGAGGGAAGAAGCTCCTGGACAGATTCTTAGGTTATAACTTCCCTGACACATCTGTCAGGGACCCAAACAGGAGTGTCTGCATCATGGGGATAGACACAGACAGACCCTCGGGCTTGAGAAATTACAGGATCAGGACTGAGCCATACTCCTGTCCTTAGATCCTTCCATTTCACTATCTTTTGTGTCACCTCCAGATAGAACTGCTCGGGTTAACTGTTGCCAGTCTGACAGAGTGAAATTCAAAGATGAAAAGGATTCAAAAATGGCTAAAGTGAAGGGTGCATGAGGGCCATATTGTACCACAGCATCCTTCAAACCTTTTTCATCCTTGAAATCCAACGGCTGATGTTGCCTGACTGTCTGTCCTTGTTGGTTTTACACTTCTATTACTGGGAACACCGCATCTCCTGATTGAGGCTCTGGAGGCGCCGTAGGACCGGAAGGCCTCCTAGACTCATGTCCTGGATTAAAGGGAGGTGGTCTTCCCACTGAATAATACTTTGGTTCCTGTTTACATTGTTCTTTTAATTCCCACTCCTGAAATCTCTCTTGCAATGTCTGGATATCCTGTTTTAATTGCAATTCCTCATCTTCCTCCTCATCCTCTCCTTTCCCTTCCTCGCTATCCGTTTCAACTTCTTTAAGGGACTGGGTAGAAATTGCTTCTTGGGTAGATTCAAAGGTCTTAGATAACTCAATGACTTGTTCCTGAATCAAAACCTTTTTACTTAAAAGAGTCCTTGATTAGCCTCCATACAGAGAAGGTAGTAATGGGAAAAGACTGTGGCCCCTCTGTGTGTAGCCTTTTCTGTAAGTCTGCACGGACCTGTTCCCAATCTGGAACATTGAGACCTCCCGAATGAAGGAACCAGGGACTAGACTGCTCTATAATCTTTAAGAAGGCCCTTATAGTACTCTTTTTTAGCCCCATACCCTTTTTCTTCAACAGTTTCAATCTAATTTTCCAACAATTCCCTACTGTGGGTAGTGCCCATCTTTACCTGCACTATTAACAATTCACCCCCTACTTACCGGCCAGTCCTGGGGTGTCCGTCGGCATTCCTTCCCTTCTTCTGACCTCAGTGGGACCTCCAGATGCCAGCACCTGCGTCGGACCAAAGTGAAACCAAGTTAGCGAGGAAGCTGCGGATGAAAAAACACACACACAACAATGATTCTGAAGAAAAAGAAGCTTGAAGCTCATTTATTTCAGCACTCTGGGCTTATATATCTTTCCTACACACACCCTTGGGGGGGGCTTGGGAGGCGTGGAACTGCAGACCCAGGTGTGGAAAATGCTCAGGCTGCAAAACAAGCTCAGACTACAAGAACACAGGAGTTCAAGGAACGGTCAGCACCTGTGGCTTCTCTCAGAAATCGGGGTACAGCTGGTTCTGGTACACAGAAAGTAGCCATGCACGCAAGAATGCTCTCACACCTTACCAACTCCCACGTGCCCCATCCTAAAGTACATAAAAGGCCATTGCCTGGCACACTCTTTCTCTCTGCCATCGCCCTCCTTCAAATAAAGATCTCTTGGTTACATGGAATGTGTTGTCCAGTTCAGCGTGAACCTTTCACTTTCTACCATGGGAAAGAATGTTCGATGGAAGTTCTTTGTCCCCTGATATAAATAAAGCACACGCCGGGGCCATTTTGTCCTTTTGTCCATTTGCCTTTTTTCATCTGCCAGATCACCTGGCTGTGGGCCCATCCTACCCCTGCATTTTAAAACTATTTTCTGTATTCTGTGGTGTCTTCATTGCCTTACTACTTTTAGTCAGTCTTTTACTGGTCAGGGAATAATGTCTCTATCATCCACGCGGGGCGTGGAATTGACAACAAGCTTTTATCAAACAACCTTCTGGGGATCTTATATCTC